>APFE030537968.1:256534-295849 GCA_000404065.3 Pinus taeda | reverse complement strand
AACTACAATAAATATTTACGGTTTAAACCAGGTTTGTACCTGTAGCATATCTTCTCTGTTTCCATTTTAATTTGTTCCAACATTATTTATGCTCAAATTCATGGCTTTGGCCTCTTCTTTATGGTTGTAGGACCCTTGAGTATCCTCCATACTCATGGTTGTCATATTGATTCTTCCTTGTAGACCACCTATTACTTTCTCTTGAAATTCTTACGAGATTTCCTAACTCAATAAAAAATTCTAAGTGGGTAGGTGTATTCTTCTCCTTCAATATATTTTTGTTGACTACTTTAGCACTCAAATTTCAGATCTGGTTTCTCAGTTACACTTTTTTGAAGTCATTGTCAAATAAACTAGCTTATAGAATATTTTTCAAAACATGTTTACCACTTATTTGACGCAGATTATTTAAACATGTACTAGGAAACAAGGTCACTTCGATCTCCTAAAAAATTGCAGCTCCACTCTTTGAAATAGGTCAACCAATAAGAATTGTTATCAACATTAGTATCTATTATTATAGCACCACCAACAAGTGGTCCATAGAGGCGGTGAAGTAGTGACCTATAGTGGTGGTAGGTGGACAAAAGTGATGGAAGGTGCATAGAACCATTGGTAGGTGCATAGGAGGGGATTTGTATTTATATTCTTCAAATGAACATGTAGATCATGAGGGATAGTTGGTTTACTTAGGTGCATATTTTCATATGACTCCTCATTGGCGGTGGTTATGCGAGTATCAAAGATTTGATGATGGCAATTTTTATTAAGAGATGACTCAACACCATAATCATAGGACAAAGGAAACTCAAGTTGAAACTCATGGGTGGAAGGATTAGAACACTACTAGTGTTATGTACATCCCAAGATTAACTAGAACTTTGATTTTTGTAAGCAATATGAGTGATAGAAGTGTCAAAATAGAGTTTGAAAAGGATATGAGTAGGATGATTCGAGGAGTAATGATATTTTTTAGTGGAGTTTGGATTGGAACTCTATAAGCTATTGGGAAGAATTGTTTTTTATGGGTGAAATAACTCCATTATTCCTAAGGCTAGAGAAAAATAAGGAAACACTCTTACACCTTTTGGAGAAAACACTATGTTGTGGCATCCAAAGCTAGTACATATCAAAGAGAAGGGCCATCAAGTATTGCACAGTAATAATATGGTAGAAGGTATGTCTAATTGGTCTCTAGATTTTGATTTTTATGAAAATTTTATATATGGGAAGAAGAATTGGGTAAGATTATCCTCTACATCTATGAGGTTAGAGGGAATATTATAGTTGGTGCATAGTGGTGTGTTTGGACTTGTGTCGATTCCATCACTGGGTAAATCTATGTACTATGTCTCATTTGTAGATGAATTTTCAAGGAATACATGGATATATTTCTATAGGAATAAATTTGATTTCTTTAACAAGTTAAAAGATTTTAAGGCTCTTGTGGAAAATTAGATAAAGAAGAAAATTAAGGTGCTAAGGACAAATAATGGTAGAGATTTTTGTGGGAATGAATTCGAAGAATTCTATAAGAAGTGCAATATTGCAAGGAAATAGAGTACTCTATACACAACTCAACATAATGGAGATGGATAAAGGATGAAAAAGATGTTGATGGAAAAATCAAGGAGCATTCTTAGTGATGTCGAGTTTGGACATGAATTCTAAGTAGAGGAGGTGGATATTGTGTGTTATCTAATAAATAGACCACCCTCATCAATGTTGGATGACATGACTCCAAATGAAGTATGGACTAGTAGGAAAGGTTCTCTTAAACATCTTAGGGTATTTGACTATGATGCTCAAATACAAATTTCCAAAGGAGAATAAAAGTAAGTTGGATAAGAAAGTTGAAAAGTGTATCTTCATTGGATATAAATATGCTCCGAAAGGTTATAATCTTTACATCCTAGTAAATAAGAAGGTTTTGTATAATCAAGATGTGGTATTTAGAGAAATAAAAGATGTTATCAAACATGAGGTCTTTCCAAGGGAGAAAGAACCAAAAACTATATAGTTTTAAATAAAGGATGATGGATTAGAATCTATAGAAAAAAAAAAAATAGAAGAAGAAGAACCACATACTCCTAGTATATCAGGAATTTTGGAGTGGAAAAGACACTTGGGAAGCTAGAACATTTTTATTTTTGGCCAAAAGGGAGGGCAGATGTGTAGAAATATGTAAGAAAATGTAGTGTATCAACATGAAAAAGGGAGGAGTCAAAATGTTGGACTATATACTTATTTTCCCATTCCCAACAAACCATGGGACTCGGTGAGTATGGACTTTGTTTTAGGTTTACCAAGGACGCAGCAAAATAAGGACTCCATAATTGTATTTGTGGAAATATTTACAAAGATGGCTCATTTTATCCCACATTACAAGACTAGTGATGCTACACATGTGGCTCATTTGTTTCTCAATGAGATTGTCTAATTGCATGGCTTTCCAAAGAGTATAATCTCTAACAGGGACACCAGGTTCACAAGGCATTTTTGGAGTACCTTGTGGAAGAATCTTGGAACAAACTTTAACTTCAACTCAGCCTATCATCCACAATCTGATGGGAAAACTAAAGTGGTGAATAAGATTCTTGAAAACATATTGAGGAGCCTTGTGGGTGAGGATTCTAAGCAGTGGGATCATGTGTTAGCTCAAGCTAAGTTTGCATACAATGATTCGCCAAATAGGAGCACAGGGAAGACTCTATTTCATATCTTGTATGGAATGCATCCTCGAGGAGTTTGTGAATTGAGAGATTTGGGAAAACTTGAGCAAAGGAGTGTTAACGGGGAGGATTTTGTAGCAGCAATGAGTGACTTACATGAGGAGATAAAACATAATCTACAAGACAGCAACCACGAGTACAAACAAAGAGCAGGCTTAAGGAAAAAAGAGGTAAATTTTGAGGTAGGGGACATGGTCTTAGCCCACCTGAGAAAGGAAAGATTCTCGAGAGGGGAATATAACAAACTCAAGATGAAGAAAATATGGCCTTGCAGGATACACAGAATTTTTTTTGAAAATTCTTATGAATTGAAGTTACCTACAGGCATAGGTATCTCACTTATTTTCAATGTGGTTTACTTGTATACCTATCAAGCTGGTGATGAAGGTCCACCTACATCAAATGAGATCAGTGGAGAGGTTAGTGAATAGAGTTGGATGAAGCAGATGCCTATGATAGAGGGTCTAGAGATTAAGAGAATATTGAACACCAAAGTTGCAAAGCACACTAGGGGAAAAGAGTATCTGGAGTTTTTGGTGAAGTGGAAGGATCATCTCATGGAGGATTCTACATGGATGAGTGTTGTAGCTCTACAGAAGGCAGGGTTTTTTGTAGAGGAACTTATGAGTAGGATCTCATGAAACTTTTCCTTCTTGGGGATTCTAATGCTCGTGCATTAGACTGAGCTCGAAATGAAGAAATGGAGCAAAGCTTAACAATATGGTGGATTGAACACATGTTAATGCTAGCAAATAATTATGTTATTTTTGTTAGAATTATGAATATTTAATGTAAGTGTAGGATTGGAGTAAGTCAAACAGTCCATAAATTTAGGATTTATTTCTCATTTAAATAATTAGCTCACATGGTGTCTTTTTGACTTCCCTCATTTGGAGAGAAGAGGAAATGATGTTGAAGTTTGTGAATAAAAGAGGCATCGAATAGGAGGAGTAGCTCTTCTCCTATCTTCGAGCATGTATGTTGAGATGAATGAAAGAAAGTTTCTACAACTATGTATTATTCATAAAATCTATGTTTTCTCTCCTCCAGTTCTAATAAAACTGTGTGTGCATTTAATTAAGTTTCAGAATTGTTGTGACCATTTCAAAATTATTATATGTTTTTCAAAATTAAAATTTAAGCAGTGGTTGTTTATGTGTGTTCAGTTTACTGTAACCTCCAACCTATTTTGTAGTGCCTTTATTTTTGCAGGTAGTGACTCGTTCCTTCAATCGGAACTCGGGACATTAACTTGAGTGAGGGAGAAAGCATTGAAGAGGAGAGGCAGGAGGAGAACATTCCATGAGTTGGGAGATGAGTTAGACCATGGAGAAATTGATTTTGTAGAGGACTGAGTCGTTTCACCTTCCAAAATCTCAAAACATAGTTTTTTTAGAGCGCTATGAAATCATTTTGTACTGCCTACAGGTTTTTAAAACAGCATTACGGAATCATTTCATAGTGCCTATAGGTTTTGAAAAGAGCATTACAAAATCATTTTGTAGTGCCTACAGCCAGAAATTTTTTGCACTATGTTTTGTTGTCCATATTTTCTTTTGGTCTACCCATTGTTATCAAATGGAAATAACAAAAAAGGATAAGCGGGCCAATAAAACAATAAAACAGTCAATCAAGGTGACCAGATCGTACAGGGAATAAAGGGAAAGGACTAACCTCCCCCAAGAAAACCAACAATGGAAGCAGAAAAGAAACCATCAAAGGAAAGAAAGGAAATAGTAACAACTATGAGGCATTAGTATGGTGAATGAAGAAGGGGAAATTCCATAAAATAGCCCCTCCCCTTAAGAGAGAGATCAAAAATCAGTATCGGATCTAGATCTAGAAAGACATGATGAAAATATGTTGTCGTTAAAAGAATATCCAGCGCTAACGCAATAGACCAGGGATTCTACTACGAAGGAGGAAGAATTCCTCTCCCTAAAAATACCAAGATGAGATCATCTTGTCCATGTTAAATAGATGAGAATCTGGAGGTTGAGAAGGAAAAAGAACTAGAAAGTCTCCAACGAAAGGCAAGTTGAAAGACTAACTGAGAGGTGAGAATGGAGAAAAAAATAAAAGGATAAGTAAATGGGCACTCAATCAATTCTAGATCCAAAACTCAAAGGATTTATAAATACCATAAAATAAGTGAACGTTTCCCCTCAGTAAGTGGCAACTTATACAAGCAACAAGTAAACAAATTTCTCTCGTGGAATTGTAAGGGATTAGGGTCATAAAAAAACAGAGGTGAATTCATTAATCAAGAAAGAAATTCCCTTAGTTCTTTGCTCTGGAAGAGAAAAATAGGGGATCAATAGATCCTTCAAAAATAGCATAAGGTTTGAAATGGAAATGGGGAGATTTAACAATCAATGGTCGAATAAGGCCCTCTCATATTCCTTAGTGCTAGATGGATTGGCATTGCACAGTTATGGAGGATTGCATTATCAACCAGTTATAGTATGACATGTGACTTTGTTCTTTTAGAGGGTCAATTTTGTGAGGTATATACCTACAAGACCATATTTTTTGTTGTTCAGTTTGGAGTCTCTCCAAGAAAATTTGTAGTTTTGTTGGATAAAAGGGCTCACAAATTTTTTTTGAAGATATAGCTATGTGCATTAGGGTAATTTTAAGGTCAAAAATGGGCCTCAAAATGAGAAATGTGCTAACGAAATCAGCTTTAAGAAGACCAATAGTGTTAAATATGATGAATTCATCCCCACGGGAGAATATTTTTGGAGGGCAAACAAGAGAACTACTTCTTTTAATCATATTTTTGACTTATCTCCATGGGTTTACTCAAATTTCAAGTGTAAAATCGTTGGATGTTGAATCAGATTACACATCTAACAAGTACCTACTATGCATACTCTTAAGTAGATCCACATTGAGAAAATTCTTAAAATACATAAAAAAAAAAAAAAAAAAAACAAAGAAAAAAAAAAAAACATAATTATGCTCAACGGGCTGTACACATGTGAAATTTGAGTAAACCACAAGAGATAGTTGAAAATACAATAAAAATGAATGTATAGTTTCTTTCTTTCTCTTTAAAAACACATAATCTTATTTTATTATTTTTATTATTATTTTTATTTATTTTCCTAGGATACCAATTTTACACTCAAAAATATCCTGTCGTAATGCAGTGATGTAATTTGTTGTGCTATCCAAACATAACACTTGCATATACAATACAATATCCATATAAATAAATTTTTTATTTTTATTTTTCATATATTTTTATAATTTTTTTTTTTATGTTTTATTTATATTTTAGTAAATAAAGATTGTTATTTAATATATATATATATATATATATATATATTTATAGTGTTATATATAATATATAATATTATATCCCATTTTAATTTTTTCAAATGTTCTTGTTTTTAATGAATTTTAGTTTTTATAAATATATTTTTTTATTATTAAGTCTCATATAGTTTTTTAATTTAGTTTTTTTAAATTTATTATATTTTATATGTTAATTATTGTTTTTTAATTCGTTTTTATGATTAAAAAACCAGATTTTGGAAATTGGCAATTTTTTAAGTAGTTTAATTTATTTTTTAAATAAAATTTCGATGTTTTTTCATTAAAAATTTTGCATTACATCTAATTTTTTAAAGGGTGTTTTTGTTGATTTTGTGTAAATTAATGATGATTTTATGGGCCATAGTTGAAAAAATATTATGATTTTACTACCCCATTGAAAATAGATCAAGTTGTCTTAGGATAAGATTTCAAAAAAGCATTTTCTTAGCCTTTAGAAAAAGAAAGGAGTTGTCTATAATGCGACTTTTTGGAGATTCCGGTGACGGAATCTGGCGGAAGAAATGAGGTTAACTCTTGATTTTTAGCAGTTAAAATGGTTTTTTAACTGCATATTTGGATTCATCACCCTCAAAAACCCCTGGGACCCTTTGATTGTGCAAAAAATAGCTATCAAACTTGGGATTCCAATAAATTGCTGCCGGATTTTGACTGGAAAAACTCGCCGGAAAAGCTTTCAAAAAGTCTCATTATAGACAACTGCAAAAAGAAATGCTCTTGGTATAAAAACGTACTGATTTTTGAGGATTTTTAGTCATGATATATGTATTATAATGTCATCATTGAAAATTGTTGAAATTTTAAGGTTTTTGTACTTGGGATATTTGGTTTTTATTCTATTGCTAAAAATTGTCAAAATTTTAAGGTTTTTTCACTCATGCTATTTTTTCTTTAATGGTATGCTTGAAGTTGTTGGAATTTTAAGGTTTTCCATGATCATCGTTTTGATTTTTAGTGTCATAGCTAAAAAATGTTGGAATTTTAACCTTTAAAGCAAAAAGGTTGATGCGACATCACCACTTTTCGGTTTCATGGCATTTTTTATGTTTTTTGCACAAAATGGAGGTTTTTGCAGTTAGAATTCTTATTTTAAGGTTACAATTCTCATTACGTTGGCAAAATTGTTAGAGCACACAACAAAGAGAATAAGCATAAAAGAAAACATTTTATGCTTTACTTCTAACTTATCAAGATCACATCGAGCATAGTAAAAAAAGTACATAAACCAGAAAGAGTAGCAAACCAAGAATAAAAACAAAAACCAAAATATGAACTTTATAAGAAAAAAAAGGCATATTTGGATTTTATAACTTTAGATCTAGAAAAACAAATTGCATCTCAGGCAAACAGACACCTTTTTATATGATATGAAAGCCATTCTTAACTAAAAGTTGGGCTCCAAACACAATGGATTAGTCGGTCAAAAATGTGTGGAAATAGTAGATCTCGAAATGCGGCAACGTGAGTTCAAGATCTCGATCAACAACATGAGCAGCTCTTAAAACAAGTTTTGATACCAAGTTAGTGAAAACAAGGTATTCCATATGGGATGAACTAATTCAATAACCACTCATACAACTATATCAAAGATCATAACACCAATATATTTACATGGTTAAAACCCTCTAAAATGGGCCCTCACAGATTATCTTGATCATCAATCATTCACATAACTTCCTTCATCATGCTTATCAATATTATCAAGTCATCTTTACTTACAAATATCTTCAACATCTTGAAGAGTATGTACCTGCAAAAATTTAATAGAAATCACAAACATATAGGAGCGTGAATTTAACTATATCATAATCATATGGAAGAATTTTGACTTTAGACATTAAACACCTAAACCGAGTTAGGTTCTTAATAAGAAAAAGTTACATCTCTTTACATACTAGACTTCAACTTCTTGCTAGGGTTTTGTCGCAAATCCTAGACTTCATCTTCAAGACACAAAGCCTTAGATTTCAAATGATTAACAATCCAATCATAGTACTTTACATCAAACATATGGCTTTACATGTCAGACTTCTACTAGGGTTAGTTGCAAGCCCTAGATTTTATCATCAAAACTAAACATCATCATCTCATAGAATATCAATTTCTACTAGGGCTTTGTTGATACCCTAGAATTCATAAACTAAAACATGAGCATAAACACATATACATATCTAGGATCACATTATCATGTACTGGCATCTCATATCAATATCCATACCTACTAGGTAAACCCAGGACACACACATCAATACATCAACAATTTTCATTGAGCGAGGGTTTTGATCAAACATATGAGCATACATCTAGGGCTTCATTCTTAGGAACTTACTATAGTCATTACAAGGGTTTTACTAAACCCTAAAGTTCTAGGGTTTCAATACATAATTTAGACGTTAACAACAAAACCTAAAAGTCTAGGGTTTCTATAATATTAAAACCCTAAACATCAAAAGAATAGGAATTCTAGATTTCATCAACAACCATATGTAGACTAGGGTTTCATAATCAATATTGAAATACCATTGGCAATAAGAGGCTAGGGTTTTGTAGTGAATCCTAAAGGTTAGGGTTACACAAGAATGATCAAATAACATCATTAGGGTAGATTCAATCTAATGATTAATCACCCTAACATGAATCTTTATGATTCAAAACCCTAGACATAACAATGTCAGTAATGCAAAGAAAATTTCAAAAAGAAGAATGAGCATACCTTTTATAGGAAGAGAATTTTATAACAAGGCTTATATTCTAAGGCATGCCTTTGAGTTGTTCCTTAAAAAACCATGTAGGACATCAATTCTTGAAGAAATTTTCTTTAAAATGGAACTTCTACCATGCTTAAAGTCTATCCTTTGAATTCTCCTCCATAACCCTTGAGCATTCAGCAAGCTTTCCTAACCAAGGAAAATATATAGAGAAAGGTTATTATTATACAATATAAACAAGTATTGATGTAAGAAGGAAACCAAACATGAAAAGATGATACAAAGAACAAAATACTTATCCTTTTTAAAATGGTGAAGGCTCCCTCTGAACCCAATCATTTTAAAGGATACCTACAACTTATCAAAATAATTCAAAAATGTTCTAACAAGACATGTTATATCTACAAACTTTGGAAATCAAAACATAAAGGAAAATAATGAAAAACTTAAGACAGAAGAATAAGAGGGATATGTGTGTGTGTGAGAGAGAGAGAGAGAGAGGACTTAGTAGTATAAGTCCTTGAATTTTGATTATTTGGTCTTGTTCTTCTTAGGTGGAGCTTTATTGCTAATATTTGCTTGATCCTTATCTCCCTTCTTATTCCTTGGATTCTCCGACATTATTTTTTGTAGTGACCAATCTTGTGACAATTGTAACATTCGATCTTGGATAGGTCAACCTTCTTCTTTGGTACTTTGAACTTCTTGAAGGTTCCCTTCTTCTTGTGATGATAAAAAAAGGCATTAGAGGTGTTTTCTTCTTAATCCTCCTTGTTGTTTATTAATGATACTCAAGCTTATTCTTGACTGCATGCATTCCACATTTGTTCAAAGATTGGAATATCATTCCAACTGTTAAGTACTGATGCAAAGGCACTCCAAGATTTTGGTAGTCCTAGAAGAGCAGTAACTACGAGCTCCTTTCTTGAGACAACTTCATCTTTTTCTTGGAGTTCATCTCTAATTCTAGATATCCTTATAAAGTAGGATGATACGGTATCGTCTTTTTTCATCTTAATAGTTCTTCATTCACTCTTGAGAGTTGTTATTTGACCAATGTTCTTGATGGTGAATAATTTGGAAAGAGTCACATACATTTCTTGAGCGAAATCTATGTTGGATATGTATGGGATGAGGCTTTCCTTCACTCCATCAACTATTAGGTTCATTGCCAAGATTTTGGTTTCTCAAAACTTTCCTTTCTCTGCTTCATATGTAGGCTTCTTGACTTTTCCTTGAACAAGATCCAAAACTTTGTTCTTTTCGAGGATGAGATCTATCCTCTTTTTCTAGGGCCAGTAGTTGGAGGCTGATCCAAATTTAAACAACAATGCAAAAAATTACAATTATAACCATAAACACAGAGATGCAATAGAAATAACACTATCTTTCATTAATATCAAATAATGCAATATGCTTACAAACAGAATGGAAATGAGACTAGCTTGGGCGATGGTAGCTTATCTTTGAGAAGAGATGTGGCGACTACATGCCTCTGAAATGAGTTAAAATGAGGCTCAAGGGCATTTTTATTATTGAACAATAAGAGAAAACCCTACACAACCAAAACCCTAACCCAAGGAGATGTAACACCAAGAGTTTATGGGCCCTGTTGGGTTAGTTGGGCAGCCAACTTCCCGGGGTTGTAATTTGGTCATATTGTCTTTGTTTGAAGTGCAAGATACCTCATTGGAAATATATCTCTTAGGAATTCAAATAAAAACATGATTTCAATGAAATTTATTTGAGGAATATTTCCAAAAAAAATCGTCGTTCAGGGCCTCAAAACGGCTCCGAAAGTTTAGGACCTGAAAAACTGCCAAAAATAGTAAATTGTGCTACAATTAAGGAAACTAAAAAATTGAAAGAAACAATGGTGGGACTCCACGTGGAATAGGTGGCCACTAATATCCACCTGGATCATTTCTTCCCTCTTAGGAAGCAATGGTCTCCATTGCATTGAGTTCCTCGATGAGATGAGGAAACTTTTGTTGAACTTGGTCCCTAGTGAGCCATTTTCCTTGGTGTAGGGGTTGGCCGGCTTTGAGAACTCCATATAGTTAGATATTTTGTTAGCGAGTGTTCTTGATCTACATGTCCATGATCCGATTAGTTGCAGCTTGTTCCATTCAGTCTGGATTTAACTATGTTGATGTGAGTTGTTCTGTAATGTTGGATGTGTCCAGTAATGGTGGAAAGTATGGCCGAAGGTAATCCACATTGAACACTGGGTGCACGCCAAGGAATGTGGGAACGTTGAGCTCAAAATTATTATCTCCCATAGCCTTGGTGATGGTGTATGGCCCATATCGAAGCAGTGAATCTTGCGGTGGGCCCCAGCGAAGCACTCCTTCTGCAAATGTAGCCAAACTTTGTCACCCACCTGGAACTTATGTGGCATCCAATGTCGATAATGTTGTTGCGTGTACTTAGCATTGGCTTTGTCCAGTATGTCATGGACTTGCTGGCCGATGTATTAAATGTGCTCAATGAAGCTATTTTCCTTATCGATTTCAGGCTAGGCATGAGTTGAATCTGCCTGAGTCGATGTAAATGGCATGGCCACATCAATGGGACATAGTGGCTAGAATCCCAAGCCCACCTAAAAAAGGTTGTGGCCAGTCGATTTGTAGAGAGCCCGGTCGTAGTTGTCTTGGACATAGGGGAGGCTCTCATCCCATGTGTGTAGATTCTTTGAATTGTACATGCGTAGAATGTGTACGATCATCCTATTGATGACCTTTGTCTCGCCATCATTTGGGGATGGAAAGTTGTGGACTTAGTGAGCTTGGTGTCCATCATCGAACAGAGACTGGACTAAAATGTACAGAGGAACCTATTGTCCTAGTCTAAGATGATAGAATGTGGGATCCCAAAGTGTACCCACACTTGTTCAAAGAAGAGTTTAGCAGTGGCTTCTGTTGTGATACTCTTATTGCAAACTGCCATAATGGCCATCTTCGAGAATCTGTCAACGACCACAAAAACACATTCATTATCATGCTTAGTAGAAGGAAGGCCTGACATGTAATCCATGGAGATGGATTCCTAAGGTTGACTAGGGGTAGGCAGCAGAGTATAGAGACCCTGCTTCTTGATGGTCAGTTTGGAAATGGCACAGACAGTGCAAGATCTGATGTACTTCCTGACATCCTGTCAAAGATTTAGCCAATAGAAATACTTGTACAGTACTGTCACCATTTTCTCAACTCCAAAATGCCCAGGGACTCGACTATAGTGTGCTTCCCAAATCATCTTCTCACGCCCGCTTGAAGGAACTCAAAAGTGTCCCAAGTGGCATAACAAAGCATCCTGGAGGTGAAAATATGGAACTTGCTAACCCTCAAAGAGCGTATGGTATGTGTGGCCGAATTCTCGATCGCTTTTGTAGAGAAGTGGCCAATCAGAAGTCTCTTGCCCACAAGAGTTGAGCACGGTGGTTAACGCCATGATCAGTGGTCAGTTGAGGCATTCTACAACATTATTTTTGTTGCCCTTCTTATACTTGATATTAAAATGGAACTGTTGCAGGTATGTCGACCACTTCTGATCGTGATCATTCTGCAACTTCTCTTGCATCTGTATGAACTACAGGGGTCGGTGGTTTGTGTGGATGATCGTTTCCTTCCCCAAAATGTAATGCTTCCATTGTCGGAAATCCTGCACAATGGAATACATCTCTTTGTCATAAGTGGGATACTTCTGAACTGTATATGGAAGTGTCTCACTATGATATTCCATGCCCCTGTTGAGTAAGGACTACCCCAATAGCATAGTTAGAGGCATCTATCTCGATCTCAAATGGTTGTTGCAAGTCTGGTAATGTGAGCACTAGTTTAGAGCAAAGGCGATGTTTCAACTCTATGAATGCCTTCTATTGAGATTCAGACCAAAAGAATTTTGCTTTCGCTCCTCCTTTGGTGACTTGACTTAAGGGCCAAGTGACATGAGAGAACCCCGACACGAACCTGTGGTAGAAATTGGCAAGACCCAAAAAGTTGCAAAGCTTTGTCAGAGTGGTTGGGACTAGAAAATCTGGAATGACTTGGATCTTTGCTGGATCCATATCCACCCCCCATTCATAAATAATGTATCCCAAATACTGAACCTAGGTCATTCCAAAAGTGCATTTCTCCAAATTGGCACACACTTTGTGTTGCCGCAATGTTTGGAGAACCAGTCGAATGTGGTAAAAGGTGCTCTTCCCAACTCAGGCTGAAGATCAGGATGTCATCCAAGTATACCACTACAAATGAGTTGGTGAATGGTTGCAAGATGTCATCCATAAGCCTCATGAAGGTTTCAGGAGAATTCATCAATCCGAAAGGCATAACAAACCATTCGAAAAGAGCCTCCTTGGATTTGAAGGCAATCTTCCACACATCGGAGGGTTCGATTGGTACCTAGTGATATCCAGACTTCAAGTCGATCTTGCTGAAATATTTTTCCCACTTGAGTTGGTCCAGAAGTTCATCAATCCGTAGGATCGGGTACCTATTCCAAACAATGATCTTGTTCAATGCCCGATAGTCAATACAGAGTCTCCAAGTCCCATCCTTCTTCTGCACCAACACGATCAGGCTCCCACATGGAGAAGAACTTGGTCGAATGTGACCTTTCTACAGCAGCTCCTGATTTTTCCTCTTAATTTCATCATTCTCCAAAACGTAGCACCGATAGATTGGTACATTGGGTAACGGCGTACCTGGGTTCAAATCGATGGAGTTCTTGACCTAATGGTGCAGAGGAACCCCTACAGGGGAGGTGAATATGTCCTCGTACTCCTCCATGACCTTGTCCATATGTTGTTATCGTGCATAGGGGCCCTGTCTAGAGGTCATGGCCATCATCTTCTTCTTTCCTTGAGGGTGTATCATCAGGAAAACAAATTTCTCAGTTTTTGAAATGAGCTTATTGCATTGTTTTGCAGTAACCAAAGAGATTGTGGTAGGTAGTGTTATTGGGTTGTGTTATATTCTTTCCACAACTAGTGGGGGGGTCACAGGGGGGGCTACAGCCCCCCTATCCAGGGGGTTTGAGGGGCGCGAGTAGCCCCCCTCTACGGGGTCTGGGGCAACGCCCCGGGAAAAAAAAATTGGACCCTATATTAGGTTGGGCGGACCTACCTATAGTTTTGTGCATGGTTTTGGAAGCAATGGTTTTCAGTCCATGGTTTTCGACGACATGGTTTTCAGTCCATGGTATTGGATGCTTCGACATCTATAAATATGTATTGCAACATTGAAAGGAACATCATGAAAAATCAAGTTGGTAGTCCCGATTTTGTGATCGGGGGGAAAATCTCTATGTATATGTGTTTTATGTGTTATGCTCTCACACTGTTTATTTTTTGTGTTTTAGAATTCGTATGCAGGTAATTTTTGTACGGGGTTAAAATCTACAAGTGCTACCTTCGGTATCATGTACAACTTTTTTCCCAATGTAACAATAACAGCGCGAGGCCTTGACTCATACACAACATGTCGTTTCCACAAGTATGGTTGGCCTAATAATATATCGCAAACATCAAGGGGAACAACATCACATAATACCTCATCTGTGAAGGGCTTGATATTGTATGGAAGGTGACATTATTGGCTCATGCGCAAATCTCATCCTTGGTGAAGCCACCCGATGGTGTACGGTTGTGGGTGTGTTGTGGTCGGTAAGCCTAGCCGCTTCACAACCTCTACTGCAATGAGATTCTTTTGGCTCCCACTATTGACAATGAACTATAGCGAGGAACCCTTTACCCACATCTGGGATTGGAAGAGATGCTCCTCCTCCTCTGGATCTTCGGGTTCCTCCTTCTAGATCTTTTTTGTGGTGATGGTGGCGTTGGGCTCCGCAACAATAATATTCTTCCATTTTTCACTCCCCTTGTCGGGTTCTGACTGATAGTCAGAACATGCAACTGATTTTGAAGCCTTCAGTTTGGCCACTAGTGACTATTTGGCCCAACACTCACTTCTGTTGTGGGTGGAGCTCTTATGGAACTCACACAACTCTCATGTGTCCTTCAGCTTCACAGTGTTGTCCTTTTATTGTGGCCTTGGATGGTTGTCTTGGGTCGTCCTGCCTTAGCTTTGTCCTTTGTTCTGTGGTTTGGGGGCACCTTTCCCTTGCTTTGGATTCACACATCCAAAGTCTCGCTTCTTTTGTTTAAATTTCTGCACGATCTAGACGGTGTATCGGTACGTCATGCTAAGCAAGGAGATGTCCAAGAACTTGTTGTACTCTTCAACAACCCTCCCATTTATTGATTTAATAGTTAATATTCTATTAATAAATGGGGACCCTTTATAAAAAATCCTCTGAAAAGCTTAACACTTAAGTGCTTTCTTTTTTGATTATTAGGAATAAATTTCTAAATAATATAAAGTATCAAGCCAAATCCCTTTACGACTAGCAATTCTTGCTTTATCGCATATCGTTAGATCATGTGTATCAAAGGTTAATTAACAAACCGAGATTTTCGAATTGTGATAAGAAGGGATCACTGTAATGAGCTTATGGTATCATTAAACTTTCCATTTAAAACTAAGGCTTAAAGTATTTCTTGTAGAATAAAGTGCCTATCACAATCACATATCGAAATTCACAAAAAGCACAACTAACAAAACCTTTGGAATATGTGAATTATGATATTGCGACATAACAAGCCCAAACGCATCACATTGTGGCTCTTTACTCAAAGACCAATCTTGTAAACTATGAAAAGTTTGCGAAACACGATATGACCCTGACCCGATGGAAGTATGTGATAAATGTTATAAACTTTGTTTAATTCTGGTGCATAGTAAAAGGTCACTTTATGCAATAAATATTTATTTAAGAAAAATGCTCTTTAAACAATAAAAGGTATGCCTCTCACATCATATATCACAAAATTATAAACAACTCCGAAATAACGGATAATCAAAAATGCAATATTCTGATTTGTGATATTGTGATCATCTTTATCGCAATTGCATAATCAGCATTTCGCACTTTAAACTCATCACCTTAAATTTTTTCCTTACAGGTTTGCGATGCGATGGCTTAAATGATAATAAAGGCCATGATAAAAGATCGTAGTGCATATTTAATGAGATTTAATGGCATTTAGGTTTAAAATGGCTTGACGTGATTTGATATCTTTCATCTGCATTTTCAAATAAAAGATCCTTCCTTGTCACCTTTCGAAATTAATTGCATCATTGAATTTTCAGTGTCATTTTCTCTCTATGTTTATCCGATAATCTCCATTGCTCCATTTCAGGGAACCTCCAAAGAAAACAACATTGGAAAAGATGGCGAAGAAGGGAAAAGTTATTGCATCTGAGAAATCAGACATGATACCACTTTTCTCCTATACCACCTGCAACAAAGACGAAGGAACCACATCATGGGAAGTTATGCATAACCTACTAGAAGAGGAGAAACCTAAGCCATTGGAAACCAAGGCAACAGATGATGCCAAAGAATCATCAGGCACTTCCTACTTTGAGGCAACATGATCATTTTTACACAGAATAGTTGCAAGACCTAAGATATTACGATACATAGATATGGTAAAATGGGCTATTGATGATGTAGTTGTCTCAAACAGAACTTTTAGGAATGCAAGACATGAGGTCATGGGATCTTTCACACCAGATAATTTGTGCCACATGTACCATCTACCAGAGCCTCAAAATCTCTATAACAAAGATTTCCTTGAGCATTTTGCCAAAGAGAGCGAGGACCCATTGGATGTTACACAGAACTAGAGGTCAGGCGGAGGGAAATTCAAATGGGAGAAATCTAGTATGTAACTGATTGCATCCCTCTCTACCCCACATAATTTCACAGCTACGATGATGTGTAGATTATTTGGTAAAGCTGATAGCACCAAATTTTCTTTGGAGTGGCTTCCAATAATTGATGCAGTTCTTAACCCAATAATTATGAACTAGAGTCCGATTTTATCAGAAAATTTAGCAATGGCTATTAGGGAATGGCCTTGGCCAAGAAACAGACAGAGGCCAGTTCCACTTCAGCTCAATCAGGGAAGATTCCACTCATTGATCTAGACAAGGAATGGGATCAATTCAATAAGAAGCTCCAAATAGGCACAAATATTGAGGGAACATCTTAATTGCGGACCCCTAAACAAACTCAGCACAAAGCAAATCCAGAGACAACAGAACAAGGGGCTACAAACACTCAAGATATTTAGGTTATTCCTGCATTTCCTACTTCCAAAATTGTCTTGAAAATTGAAGAGATACCTCCATTAGATATATTCTATAGTCCCACTCATAAGGTTGTATTTAGAAGGAAAAGAAAGAAGAGGAAAATAGACACCATAGTTGTTGCAACTCTAGAAAAAGAATCCATGGATGTTGTGTGGAAGGACACTCGCATTGACCCATCAAAAAATATTACGAAGTTGTCACATTTTGCAGGAGATTATGCCATAGCGACCATTGACAAAGCAACGGAAGTTCGACTGCTACTAAAAGAAAAAGAACAGAAAATTATTCTTCTTGAATAACAATTGAAACAAGAAAAAACTAATCAGTGAGTAGAACAATAGATAGCTCAGCTTCAGAGAGAATTCGAGCAAATGAGGTTACAACACCAGGCCATCTTATCAGAAAAGGACTCGCATATTCAACAAATGCAAGCCATGGTGGATAGATTTAAAGATAACCCTCAAACTAATAAGTTCATCAAAGAAGCAATCATGCTAAATTCCCTATTAATACAGCAAGAAGAAATTTTCTTCTAGAAAATCTCACAGATTAATCCTTACTTTTAGACAAGTGATAAATTGACAAACCTAGTAATTGATATGAGGTTTGACTATGAAAAAATCCATAAAAAGATTTCTGAATTTATTACCTGGTAGGATTCTGAAGAGGGAAGAAAGGCCGACCTACCAAAAATAGAAGAATCCCACAAAGAAATTCTATTTACAGATTGGGATACACGATTAAAACAAGCAGAAAGGGCAATAGTGACAGCAGCAGATGCAGCAAGCAGTATAATTGAAGTCGTTAATGAAAACATCTATAGTGACAACCTTGTCAAAGAGTGCATACCAGGGTCTCTACCAAATATCAAACAACTGGAACAACAGTGGAAACAGATAGCACAGGCCAAGGAAGAAGCAATTAAACAGCTGACCAAACTAGATTGGGAGACATACGGGCAATATCTAGTAAAACGCATAGCGAGTGGATGACTCTGTGGTGTTTAACTACCTCTGCACAAAAGATGGTGCCAGCTTTGTTAGATGCCATATTTTCTGGACAATTAAAATCCATAATCATCCAGCTGCCTCAGCTCAAACCAATGATCGACATTTGCAATCTCAAAGATCAAGTTAGCCAACTAAGATAGTTCAAGTTGAAAGAAGCTCGTCATTAGTTTAATTCTATTTTTAGTTTTATTTTTGCTTACTATGAGGAAGGTTGTTTGAAACCTCCTCATCTTTTTTTAATACTCTATTTTTTAGGCATGTATTTTAGTATTTAAACCCCTCTCGTGCATTTAGAGAGGGGTCCATAATTTTATCAAAAAACACTTTTCCAAACATTACACGTCTGTATTTTTTGGAAGGTTTTGATGAAATTAATGAAACAGGATCTATTTTTCTTTGAATATTGAGCATGCTCTACTAAAATTACACATCTGTACTCTTAGAGAATATTTGATTGGATGAAAAATGGATCAATATTGTTGAGCCCATGAGCATGACCTTTCATATATGGTACTTTTATCATATGATTGTGTTTTATTTATGCATTAGAAATATTCTTTCTTTTGATTGTCTTATGTATGAAAATTTGAGTTGTAGTTCTGCATTATTGCACTTTTGTATGATGTTTTAGCTCTTATTTTGTTTTGAATACATGAAAAATTACTATATGTGATATAGTTTTCTCAATTGTTTTGTCTAACTATTTATCCAAAACAATTATCATTAAACGATTTCATTTCTTTTGGCAGTTCAATGATCTTTATTACCAATTTCTTTGAGACATTTTTATAGATCGCATATCTTAGTTTATTCATGGGTATATTTATAGTCAGATAATGTTAGATTAAGATATATGCATGTGTTTATTATTTATATTAGATTATACTTAGTTGAATCATTCCCCGTTACATCTTATATCACCCCAACAACATTATCAAATCAATCCTCTCTAGGAAACTGGTCACATTATCCCTAGTCGAAGGCACTATACCAAACGGAAAAGGAACTTCTTTTAAGGTCCAAACCGGGTGGTTATCCCCCATGTTGTCAGAGCGAATTTCGAGGCTTCAACATTTTGGTGCTAGAAGGAGGGCCACAACTATGAATGGAAAGCAAATATAAATAAGAAATCCATTCTAAGAGTAAAAATCCATCACCATCACCTTCGACTTCTTGGTCACATTCCAAATCCCCAAATCCTAGACGAGAAGTTGCGAAGAAATCTTTACAATCTACTAGTGTTTTTCCAAGGAAATCAGATCAAACTTCTTCTGCAAAAACTCCCAAAGTTCAGTCTTTAATTCACAAATTGCAAGGGATTTCTTTTTCTCAATAAGAATCTAAATTATCTCAAGCCAATGTTTCTTGACATTTTCCTTCCTCTCAAAGGTTAACTAGATCACAGAGTGAAAAAATTGGAATCCCTCCAAAACTTATAGTGAGATTCTTTCATCATCACCAGAAACACCCTCATTCATTTCATCATCTTCATCACAAACTCAATCATCCACCTCACCACTCCATATCATGGTTTACATTGGTACAGGAGAACAATCCTCCTCTACACAATCACGTTCAACCACTGGTACCTCTTCTTCTACATAGATACCCATAATGGCTCAAAGACCATGGACAAATCCAAGAGCCATTTGAATGGAAAGACCATTAAATTCATTACCTGCACATCCAGAAAAATGGTTGCCAAAATTCAACCCTAATGATGGTCTTCCTATTGAAGAACAAATAAATAACTTCATGTTGTCCATAAATCTAAATGGAGTTGTAGAAGAAGACGCAGTTTTACGATTATTCCTTATACTTTACAAGGATCAGCAGGATCTTGGTATTTTTCATTACCATCTGGTTCCTTTAATAGTTGGGATGCATTTCAAGAGCAATTCCTAACCAAGTTTGGAGATGACCGCTCAATAGCTACACTTCTCAATGATCTCTCCAACTTGAAAGTTGAACCTAGAGAACCAATTAAGGACTTCAATTCATGTTTTAATAAGTTATTGAACAAAATCCTAAACCAACTTTGGCAAAAAAACATGAAAGAAGTCGTAACTGTGGAAAAACACATTTTAGATTTAGAAAAGAAGAATGCATTAGAGGAAATAAAATCCAAGAAGGTCACTTTCAGGGACAAATCCAGGAAGAAAGAACCTAAAGATCCTTTTGATATTGAAGGCCTGCAAAAGGTACTTAAAACCATGTCCAATGAAATGGTCGACATTAAAATGAAGGTAGCTAAAACTTCTTCAGAGAAAGTTTTTAGACCTTACAAAAGAAACCCTTCCTCTAAACCTAAACCTCCAAATAAAATATCAAATGCTCAATAAGATGTGGAGGAGAAAGAAGTGTCAACAGCTGAAGAACAAACTGATGACAAAGAGAAAGTTGAATTACAAGGAATGAGGGATTCCATTCTTCCTTTGTCAGATAATGAAGAATCACAAGAAGCATTACCTGTCACTACCAGAAGCAAGAGCATTGTTGATTCACCAAAAATAAATCAAAAATAGAAATCATCAATTCCTTCTCTCCAAGATAAAGCAATAGGTAAGAAATCTTATCCCAAATCCACTCAAACAACTCCTCCTCAATTCAATTATTCACCTCCAGCCAAAACCTTGCTAGCATCTGATGAGATGGAATACAACATCGTCGAAGATATGAAGAAGACTAGAGATAATGTCATGTTCCATGATCTTAGCAAGCTAAAACATCAATAAAAGCTATTTCTCAAAGAATTAAAAGTAGTCCCCACTTCTCCTCTTCCCACTGCTGTAATTTCTCAGGCTGCTCAAGAAATGGGTAGGCCTCCTAGTACTTCATCAGACAAAATGATTTCAACTGATGTTGTTTTAATAGGTGGTAGATCTAAATCCCATACACCTCCATTTATTTTGACTTTTGAAGTTTTCAATAGGAATTTGCACAATTGTTTAGTAGACTTTGGAGCCTCATCCAACATTTTACTAAAAGTTGTTTGTGCAAAATTGAATGTTGAACCCCAGAAATATATTGTTCGCATTGTACAGTTAGATCAATCTCAAGTCGCATTCATAGGGGAAATTAATCAGGTTACCATTAGACTCTCATCAGACCCAAAAGTATGTCAAGTGATTGACATTCTTGTGGCTGGTACCCTTGAATTTTATGGTTTGATCCTCAGTAGATAATGGTCTAAAAAGATTCATGGCTATTTTGCAACAGATTTGTCCCATATGTAGCTTCCTTATAATGGTAAGCTGAATCAAATAATGGTTGACTATGAGAAACATTTAAAGTATATCATCACAATACTGGAGGGAGAAAATGAGTCTGTCGCATACAGTAGTGATATCATTGGAAATTATTCAGTTGAATCATTTTTAGGCAATTTTAATGCCCATACATCACCCTTTTTGGAAAATTCGATTACATCACAAATCGAAAATTATTCTCAAACAGATTCTTCTAAATGTATCAATTTTGTAGATAAACCTATAGTTGATTATTTATTTTGGAAATTATTTTTTATGGATCTAAATCTAATGATGGAGTTGGAGTAGGTTGCATATTGGTTAGCCCCGAAGGAGAAAAAACTATGTTGGCATGTGGACTTGAATTTGAATGTACAAATAACATTGTAGAATATGAAGCATTAGTTCAAGGGTTATATAAAGCCATTGGCCTTGATATCAAATACCTTCAAGTATTTGGAGATCCATAAATTGTAATCAAACAGGTGAAGAATACTATTCACTGCCTTTCTAGACATTTGAAACATTATCAATCATTAGTCCAGGACTTCACCTCACATTTTTTAGCATTTAACATTTCCCCAATTCCAAGACTTCAAAATGTAAGTGTCGATCTTCTGGCTAATGTTGCATCCAAACTCATACCACCAGGAGATTATAAACCTAATATATTTTTTATAGAATTAATTTTAGGCCTTCTATTCCTGATAACATCACCAATTGGTGACTTTTTAATAATGATCCGGATATCATAAATTTTCTAACACATGATGGCTCTGATGATGACTAGATAATAGATGAAGATCATCACGATATCCAGTTTAAGCAAGAAACAAGTGTAAAGTCCATACCTACATTTGTGGTTAAGCTGGAAGATTTGTATGATCTTAAGGACAGATTCAAGAAACCTACTAACTCAAAGCTTCAATGTTCAACTTTGAGGTTTGAATTAGTTAACCTTGGAACTGACCTTAAACCTCGGAATACTAATATGGGTCTTGGTCTTATATCCAATGAAAGATTAGCTTGTATTCATTTGTTGAAGAAACACAAAAATGTTTTGGCTTGGAATTATGAAGATATTAAGACATATGATACTTCCAGCATTCAACATACCATTCCTATGATATTCAACGAAAAACCTGTACAGAAAAAGTTGAGAAAGATTCACCCGAATTTATAGAATCAAATCAAATATGAATTGAATAAACTTCTCAAAGCAAAAATAATTTTTCCTATCAGACATTCAAGGTGGGTTTCTAACCTAGTTACAGTGAGGAAAAATAATGGTGATATTCGAATTTGTATAGACTTTCGCAATCTCAACAAAGCTTGTTAGAATGACAACTTCCCATTGCCTCCTATGGAACAGATACTGCAACCAGTTGTAGGCTCAACATTAATGTCTTTTCTGGATGGATTTTCAAGTTATAATCAAATTCTCGTACATCCAGATGAACGACTAAAGACCACCTTTAGAACCAAATGGGGGACATCCGCTTACCAAAAGATGACATTTGGATTAATCAATGTTGGTGCAACATTTCAGAGAGCCATGGATATAGCTCTCAAAGGTTTGGTAAATAAACCAATGGTAATTTACTTAAATGATATAACTATGTATTCAAAAAAGCGCAGTTATCAGCCCCAAGGGATAGCTCAAATGGTCGAGTTCCCGTTGCTAAGTACCTCGCCAATTGGGAGGTCACGGGGTCAAATCTCCTCGACGCCCTTGGGGTTAGGCTTAGCATAGAAAAAGCCGACGAGCAGTTCCCTTCGGGGAACTGCCGTGATCCGTTCCTGTGGATGTAGCGGCCGCCTCTGCCGTGAACCACCATTGAAAAAAAAAAAAAAAAAAAAAAAAAGCGCAGTTATCATTTAAAGGACTTAAAAGAAATCTTTGAATGTTGTCAGAGAATATGGAATTTCTCTAAATCCAAAGAAATCTTTCTTTACTTTAAGTGAAGGTAAGCTTCTTGGATTTATTATATCTAAAGATGGCATTCACATAGATCCTAATAGGATAAGAGAAATTTCTGAAATCTCTTTGCCTCATAACAAAAAATCCATGCAATCTTTCCTAGGTCAGATAAATTTTGTCAAAAGATTTGTCCCTGACTTTTCACAAATTGTTTTACCCCTCCAATCTATGATCAAGAAAAATTATGTTTTTAAATGGGGACATACTGAGCATGAAGCTTTTAATCTTATCAAACAAGAAATTATAAATGCTCCCTCTTTAGCAACTCTGAATTTTTCTAATCATTTTATTTTATATACCCTTTCTTCTGAGACATCATATGAAGTTATATTGACAAAGTTCAATAATGAGAAAGCCGAAGCATCAATTTATTTCTTTAGCTCCAATTTGCAGGGTGCTGAATTAAATTACTCAGATGTTGAAAAACAGGCTTTTGTTGTTTTCAAATCAATAAAAAATTTACAACCCTTTCTTCTTAAAACTCACACTAAAGTAATAGTTCCATTCTCATCAGTGAGAAATTTTTGAATGCAAAGAGAATTAGGTGATAAAAGAGAAAATTGGGTAACAGCACTGCAAGAATATGACATTGAGATTAGACCAGCTAAAATTGATAGAGGTCAAGGTTTTTGTAGAATGCTAGCTTAAGCATCCAACTTACCAGCACCAGAAGATTCAGGTGATGATATATAAATATGTTAGGTAAGCCTAAATGATATTGAATCTAAATATGTTGGTATCATATTATATTTGAAAAGTGGATATGCCCCTATGCAGCTCAGTTACAAAAGAAAAAGGGCTTTGAGGTTAAAAGCTAAGCAATATGAAATCATCAATGATGTTTTGTTTAGAAAGAATTATGATTTTGTTTTACTTAGGTGCCTTGAAAAATCTGGCAGAAAAGGTTTTGTAGGAACTCGATGATGGACCAGCTGGTAGACATTTTGGAGGAGACACAACAGCACATAAAATCCTACATGCGGCTATTATTGGCCAACCTTATTCAAAGATGCAAACAAATATTAAGGAAATGATAAATTTGTTGAATAGCTACTAGACGAAAGAGGAAACCCGCATTACCATTACAGTCGGTCAACATTGAACAACCATTTGAGCAATAGGGACTGGACTGTAGAAATTCTCAATGTAGACTAACCTGATAATGCAATATAACTAAAGAAAAATACTTTAATCTACTTATACAATCAAACTTGCGGAAGCTTAATAGATTTGAGAAAGATCAAGCAGAACACATATAACCAAAAGCATAATCAATGCACATGAAACATAGAAGAATACTCAGGGGAAAGCCTCAGCTAAAAACCTCGCTATCTGTATTATCATATAAGTGGAAATATCTTAGGATTACACATAGCTTTAGCTCTCACAACTAGCCAGCTCTCAGTACAATCCTCATAGATGCTCACAGGCAAAATAGACTTCTCATTAAGTCCTCTACACTGCCCTCCAAGCTCCTATTTCCTAGTGGAGTTCTTCCTGGGTGATCCTATTGTTACCATGTGTAACACTGATCACTCATACTGATCTTACACCCCGTAAAACTGTGTAAATCTCAAGGAATGAATTCCTTCTGCATGCAAGATATTTCCTTATAAGAAAATTCTTGCAACTGATAGTGCATTGTCCCTGTCTTTAATCCCAACTGGGTCTTTCTCTGAATAGACATGCATGAGTTATTTATGAGAGAATCTTCAGTTATCTGGAGTACACTAGTTTGATGCATGCATGCATTAACTCACAATTAGTTCCTCAAATTTTTTAGAACTAATTTAACTGGACATAACTTAGTTAACTGAGATAAATAATTACAACTCAATTATAACTCATCCTTATCTCCTTAATTAAGGGATAATCCCCTTAATTTAAGGGATAAATGTTGCATGACTTCACAAAGACTTCTAGCTTGAATTTTTCCAACTAATTAATCCAAGATGAATTAATTAATTATTTTTCAAATAGCTGGTGAGACTAAATTCAAAATTTAATTCAAGGAAAAATTAAAATTGGAATATTCTTGTTGCCACATTTCAACCCTCCCTCTCAATAAGAAATGGATTATCTGCCACCCCGATCCTGTCTCTATGGAACTCGAATTTACACTTTGACAATGCCTTAGTCAAAATGCCAGCATCTTGCTCCTCGGTCAAAATATATTGCAACAACATGATCCTTCTCGCCACACAGTCTCTAAGATGATGATATCGAATGTCGATGTGCTTGGACCTGTCATGAAATACTAGATTCTCAGAGAATTTGATACAACTCTAATTATCATAATAGATCTCAGTTGGATCCATCCTTTGATCAAACAAACCAACTAAAATTTTCCACACCCAGATGGCCTCACATGCTGCTTGACTTGCAGCCATGTATTTGGCCTCTACCATGTTGAGTGCAACCGACCTCTATTTCCTATTGTACCAATAAACTGCAGCCAACCCAAGGTTGAAAATTCCACCTAATGTGCTCTTCTGATTTGATGGACTCCCTACCCAATCTGCATCAGCAAAGCCCTGTAGCTTTACTCCCTTTTTCCGTCTATACCATAATCCATACTGAGATGTGCCTTCAAGGTATCTCAATACATGCTTTATCACCTTCCAAAACATCTTGGTAGGCTGAACCATAGCTTGACTCAGCTAGTTCACCGCATAGCACAAATTTGGTCCTGTGTTCACCAAGTACATCAGTGAACCCACAAGTTTCATGTACACAGTAGCTTCTACCACTTCTCCTGAAATAGCATCCTCCTTCCTCTAGTTACCTGCTAGAGGAGTCTGCATGGGCTTGCACTTCTCCATGTGGAATCTCCTGAGTATCTCATTGTCATACTTGCCCTAAGACACAAACAACTCCTCATCCTTCTTCCATGCTTCCATGCCAAGGAAGTAATGCATGAGACCCATGTCTTTCATCTCGAACTCTCTTGCAAGGTCCTCCTTGCAAGACATGATCAACTAATCATCACTTGTCAATATGAGATCATCAACATAAAGTACAATGATCAACTGCTTACCTTTCACCACGATGTGGTACAAGTTTGCATTCGCTTCACTCTTTGTGAAGCCCAACCCGGTGAAGTAGTTGTTGATCCTAGTGTACCAAGCATGAGATACTTGCTTCAGCCCGTACAAAGCTCTCTTGAGTCAGCACACGTGCGACTCACGATCGAAGGTCTCAAAACCTTCTGGCTGCTCTATGTACACCTCTTCCTCAATCTTGTCGTTGAGGTATGCATTCTACACATCCATATGATGGATCTTATCACCCATTTGTGCTGATAGTGCCAACATCGATGAGATAGATGAGTACCTTGCAACAGGAGCAAAAGTCTCATCATAGTCAATCCCTTCAACTTGAGAAAAGCCATGGGCAACAAATCTTGCCTTATGCTTCTCCACACTACCATTAGCAACTTGCTTTACCTTGTAAAGCCAATGGGAACTCACAACTGACTTGTTCTCCAACCTTGGAACCACATCCCAAACATTGTTCTGAACTATGGAGTCATACACCTCCACCATAGCATCAACCTAAATAGGCTGTGATCGAAAATGGATCCTAGAAAACCCTCTAAGTCTTCAAATTCTTCTAAAGATCAAAACTATCGCAAAAGAAGAACTCTTAGAAATGGCGGATTACACTATCGGGAGTGAAAAAACATGAATAAATAGTGGAAAAACAGAGTATCAGAGGCCAAATAAATGATGCACAAGAGCCATCAAATCTGACCAATCAACGGTCTAGATCCAATTGGCATGTTGCAATCAGCGAAGGCTATTGGAGGCTACCATATGAAATATGCAATAGCGATTAGTGTGGGTCAACAAGGACCATCGATCAAGCATGCAGATCGATGGCCCAAGTTAACTCGCAATATCGTGATCGGCAGATTACAAAGGAGTGCTTACAAACAGCCCGGGGTCTATGCGATATGTGATTGCGATTAATCGCATTGCAATATCACGTCGGAGTAATACAACGGAGGGGGGCCGATATAAATATGACTTGCGATAGGCGGACCCAATGGGGTTATAGATGATATTTAACATATTTTGAAATCTAGAAAACGTCATTTTTCTGTGTATTTCGCATTTTCGCCAAATAAATGAAATACAAAGGAAATGCGCCCAATGCAATGAATCCGAACCAGAAAGGGTTCATAAATGCAAATGTATATTATTTGAAGTCCACCATAAAGCCATTCAATGGTATTTTCAGTGCTTTAATGTGTTTTTGCACATATAAAGGAAATGCAAATGGGGCGATATAACAGACCCGAAGGAGTTTTCATACACAATGAGATGTGTTTTGAGTTCCAAAACAAACAGGATTTTGGGCGGGCCTTAGGCGGTAAGTGGTATTGGTCGGGCTCCACCCAAGCCTATACACTAGCCACCATGTGTCCAGGCTTCGGAGAGATAAAACCACCCTTTTCAGGCGAGTAATCTCGGGCGCATAAGCCACCCGAAATCAATAATAACCATTGATCAACAATCACTTGTGATCGCACCTAAAGACGGATCTAAAGGGAATATAGGGTGAAACTAATGATTTTTGAAGTCCGATAGACTGTGTTTGGGTGTATTTTCCCATGCTTTAGTGTATTTCTTTGTGTAAACAGAGAATGACTATTCTGAGGATTTCAAAGGCGTCGATGGTCTTTCCGTTATAGAACAGGTGGATACCATCCCTGAAGGTGTTTAACAATGGTTGCTAACCCTTAGAGGGGGATTTGAGTGGACAAAGGCCAGGAGCCAGAGAGCCCAGAAGGGGAAATGAACAAACAGCGCCGATTGGCTTAAAAGCCATAGAAGACAAAAGACAAAGACAAGCAGTGCTGAGACAAAGAGAAAATAGAGCCAGAGAAGGAGAGAAAGAGTCTATGTACTCAGAGAGGCTTGAGGGATTCAAGCAAACTCCTGCTATTTTGTATCTATTGTGTTGAGACTCAAATTGAGCTCACATTTTGTAAAACTCTACTCTTGAAGACATAATAGAGAGATCACCACTAAAGGTTGGACCAAGAGACATAGCCCAGGAGTTTTATGTTTCTTTAACTTCTTCATTGTCTATGTTATTCACAATCTTATCGATCCATCGCACTAAGTAATATAGGCAAATCCATGCACATGAGTCTATAATACCTTAATTTTAGTCTAAGATCTCATTTTCATATCAACTAGTATCAATGCTTTAGGTTTGCTAAGGTTAGACAACCTTGTGCTGGACTGTTGAATGCTAACTAGGTCAAAGCTCCAATTAGGAGAAGGAGAGTTAGTTGAGGCTAATCCAAAAATTGGAAGAGTCTATCCTAGAAGGAGAATGGCAGAACAATTCCCATTGGAATCAGAATCTTAGTTCATGGACAATTTCATGACCATGAGAGCAATGGTGGAAGAGATGTATCGAGAATTCAAGAAAGGTCGAGGTGAAAGTACTTCAACCCCTAAAGAAGATAAAGGAGTAGAAGTACCTTCTCTAGATGCCCCAGAGGGCAAAGGGAAAGGGGAAAAGCTTCCTCCATCATCTCCTCCACCATCACCTCCATCATCCTCAGCTCCTAGCCCTGAAAAGAAAAATAAGAAAACATCTCTGATTAAATTAGATGTAAAGTTTGATTTTCCAATCTATGATGGAGAACTAAATGCAGAAAAGCTAGATAAGTGGATTAGATAGATTGATGTATATTGCAGGGTGCAGAACATCGATTTATAAAGGAAAAAGATTTAGATGGCTAGCCTTCGCCTTGGAGGAACTGCCCTAGTGTAGTGGGAAGGCAAGACACAAGCTAATTTGAAGAAGCATAGTAAAATTCCTTCTACCTAGAATGAATTTGTTTCAGCCTGTTGAAAAATTTGCAACAAGAAATGCTAAATTTAGAATTTGTTAAAAATAGCATGTCTAAAAATAGCAATTTGGCCAATGAGGTCATTGGCCACCTTGGGTGAGAGGTGAAACTGCTAAAAATAGAAAGTTCTAAAAATAGCATTTATGGGTCCCTTCTTATTTATAGCAGCCCCTAGTCTATCTATAGGAACTAAAATTAATCTTGGTCTTAACAATAGTTGGAAATATTAATTAATTAATCTAGTTGAGTTAATTAGTTAAGGAAAATCAAACTTGAAGTCTTTGTGAGAACATGCAATAATTTCTCCACTGATTGGGGAATGTGTCCTTGATTTGCTCCACTGATTGAGGAATTAAGGGATAATAGGATCAGTTGACTTAGTTTAACTTAGTCAAGTTCAATTAGATTAATTTAAGAAGTTGTTAAATTAATGAGATACATTTTGCTAATGCTTTCATGCATTTGACAACTGTTATTTTCAGATAACTGTGTATTCACTCATGGATAACTGATGCATGTCAGTTCTGTCAGAGACCTAGTTGAGATCAGATGTGGGACAGTGTACTATCAGTTGGATGAATATTTTTCCTATAAAGGAATCTCATCCATGATGAGGATTTATCTCCTTCAGGTTTGTGCAGTTATTTCAGAGGTCAGTGTTGTGTGTGAGGTGAGAATCACATAGGTTGCAGCTGAAGGACCCAGGGAAAAACTATGCATAGAAATAAGAGGCTTGGAGGGCAGAGGAGAAGGTTTGTGAGAAGCCTTTGACTATCTATGAGCAGCAAAGGGATTGTACTAAGAGCTGCATAGCTTCCGAGCTAAGGCTTTGTGTAATCCAGTTATATTTCCACTTGTATGATAATACAGAGATGGGGTTTTAGGCAGGTGCTTTCCCCAGGTAAATTTTTCTGTGTTATGTGTGATTGATTCCTTCTTATCAATTATATGTGTTCTTATTGATGATGCTCATGGTCGATTAAGCTTCCGCTACATTGTTTGTAGAAGTAGTTCAAGTGTTTTGCTTTAGTACATTGCATTACCAAGTGATCTACAGGTGGGAAATTTCTACATGGTATCAGAGCTAGCTGATTTGTAAGAAAAATTCTACAAAATTCTACATGGTATCAGAGCACAGGTGATCAAGGAGAGAAGAGTATACTGAGAGGAGATTTCAAATTTTTGAGTTTTGGGCCAAGAGTTTGCAAAGCAGATCTGAAATTTTCAATACAAAATTGTCAGAAATAAATAGTAGATTTGGATTCCTTGCGGAAAAATGCCCCAAAAAAAAAAATGGTTGAATTGGAGTTCGAATGAGGGAGATATCGCTGATTTAAAATCAGCTATTTTTTCAGAGAATTTTGTGACGGCGGGAAAGTGGAAATAGATTGGTGTGCTAGCCAAGAACCTGTACACACTTGAGGTACAAGATGCATGCAAATCCTTGAGGAGTAAGGCAAAGGTTAAAGAATTGGTGGGTGAGAGGGAGAGTATAGTACCTCTCAACATGCAGCGCCAGAAGAAGTCTCAAACAACTGTGGAGGAGCCACAATTGGTGCAGCAGCTTCAGGATGTTGTGGATCAACCACAACAAGGGAAGCTGAGAGGAGATCGGGTAGAGACATATACTCATGCAGAGACCTCCAGTAGGGGGAAACTTCAAGCCAAGTGGGTTAAGGGATCACATACAGCCATACCTCCAGGTAGGAGGTGGGTAGATATAGAGTGATCATCCCAAGGAGAAGGGGCAGGATCCTTGAGATACCCAACCTCTTGGATGAGATCTTGCTACAGGAGCCCCCATGTGGAGTAGCAAGAACTGACTGATTGGGTAGAGACAGATGCGGATGGAGCAGCAGAGAGAGCTATAGTGCAGGGAATCCCAGGACATCGCATAGCTAGCACACTACAACAATGCGAGAGGCACAAGTGTTTTGCATGGTGCTAGGTTGCACAGAGAGGTGTGCAATGGTGTGAGATGCATGGAGATGTTGCAATAGCGCAGATGTCAGAGAGGGAGCACTTGTCAGCAACAGGTAGAGCTTTAGCATCAGACTATGTTCCTAGCCCAACAGAGTGGTCAATTGGGAGTGTTTTTGTTCCAAGTGTTGTTGGAGCAAGTGAACCGGGTACATGTGTTGCATGCAGAACATTCCAGAGTTATAGGATCGAGTTCGAGAGGAAGCCTTTCTTGTTGAGAAAGAATGTTGAAAAATGTGCAACAAGAAATGCTAAATTTATAGTGCTAAAAAATAGAATGTTTAAAAATAGCATGTCTAAAAATATCAGTTTTGCCAGTGAGGTCATTGGCCACCTTGGGTGAGGTGAAATTGCTAAAAATAGAAAGTTCTAAAAATAGTATTTATGAGTCCCTTCCTATTTATAGCAGTCCCTAGTCTATCTATAGGATGTAAAATTAATCTTGGTCTTAACAGCAGTTGGAAATATTAATTAATTAATTCAGTTGAGTTAATTAGTTAAGGAAAATCAAACTTGAAGTCTTTGTGAGAACATGCAATAATTTCTCCACTGATTGGGAAATGTGTCCTTGATTTGCTCCACCGATTGAGGAATTAAGGATGAGTTCTATATTGAGAGAATCAATTGACTTAGTTTAACTTATTCAAGTTCAGTTAGATTAATTTAAGAAGTTGTTAAATTAATGAGATACAGTTTGTTAATGCTTGCATGCATGTGACTACTACTATTTTCAGATAATTGTGTATTCACTCATGGATAACTGATGCATGTCAGTTATGTCAAAGACACAGTTGAGATTAGATGTGGGACAGTATACTATCAGTTTGATGAATATTTTTCCTATAAAGGAAGCTCATCCATGATGAGGATTTATCTCCTTCAGGTTTGTGCGGTTATCTCAAAGGTCAGTGTTGTGTGTGAGGTGAGAATCACACAGGTTGCAGCTAGAGGACCCAAGAAAAACTTTGCATAGAAATAGGAGGCTTGGAGGGCAGAGGAGAAGGTTTGTGAGAAGCCTTTGATTGTCTATGAGCAGTAGAGGGATTGTACTAAGAGCTGGATAGCTTCCAAGCTAAGGCTTTGTGTAATCTGATTATATTTCCACTTGTATGATAATACAGAGATGGGGTTTTAGGAAGGTGCTTTCCCTGGGTAAATTCTTCTGTGTTATGTGTGATTGATTCCTTCTTATCAGTTATATTTGTTCTTATTGATGATGCTCATAGTTGATTACGCTTCTGCTAAATTGTTTGTAGAAGTAGATCAAGTGTTTTGCTTTAGTACATTGCATTACCAGGTGATCTACAGGTGGGAAATTTCTACATGGTATCAGAGCTAGCTGATTTGTAGGAAAAAATCTACAAAATTCAACATTGTCATTAAAAAACAATTCTATCCACTAGCTTATATGCAGCAAGCAATGATGAGTTGGCAAACTCTTTGCCAATTAAAGGGCCAAAGTGTACAAAGCTATACCTAGGAATTTAGAAAAAAAGTTTTAACTCTAGGCATTTCTCTAGACTCACCTAAAACTTTGTTGAAGTATATAGGTGGTCTACACAGTTATTTGAGGCACACCATTCTCATGTTTAACCCCACTAGCCTAGATGGCGTATCAGTTCAAGCTACACACCTAGATTCTAGAGGAAAGAATGTGAACCTAGAGATTGGAGGATCATCAAAACCCTCTGCAAGCAAGAACAAGGAAAAGAAGAAGCAAAAATGGAAGGAGAGGAAGACAAACACTATATAGAAAGACAAACCTTCATGCACTCACTGCAAGAAGGATGGACACGATGATGAACACTGCTAGTCTTTGCATCTAGAGCTGAAACCCAAAAAGTTCGGTGATAAGAAGAAGAATATTGTTGCTGCTTTTCAAAATGACTTGGGGTTAGACTTAGGTGATGAAACAATAGTCATAGCTACAGGTATAAAAGGTAAAAATTCTGAAGCATCTATGAGTAATTCTACTCAATCTATTGATAATGAAGCTAATGAGAGGAAAAGACATGAGCTTTTTCATATTAGAGTTATTTCCAAGCACCAAAAGATTGATACTTTATTTGATAGTGGTTCACAAGTAAACTTGATTTCTGAAACAATTGTAAAGAAGTTGGGCTTACTAACAACACCTCACAAGAACCCATACCCATTCAGTTGGGTATGTGATAAAGCAAAGCTACAAGTGACTAGACAATGTAAACTTAGGTTTGCTATTGGGTCAGCATTTGTAGATGAGGAGTTAGATATAGTTCCCTTGGATATATGTGGTATTGTTTAAGGAAGTCCTTACTTGTATGATAGAAAAGTCATTTTCTATAGAGCTGAAAATAAGTATCAACTCACCAAAGATGGAATAGAATATATTGTAAGAGCTCATAAACTCAAAAATAATTACTCTCTCATAAACTAGGGGCAGACAAAAAGAATTGTAAATTCATGCAAGAAATGTTTACTAATGGTTGTAAAAGAAAAGAACCCTGATAAAACCAATGTATTTGAAGGTTTTGGTGCTAAACAGAAAGATGATTTAGAAAAAGTTATTTCAGAATATGATATCCAATTTCAAGAACCTAAAGGTTTGCCACCCAAAAGGGAAATAGTACATGATATTCATTCACAGTAAGATGCTCCATTGCCTAACATTGGAATGTACAGGTTATCTGCTTTAGAGAATGCAGAGATCAAGAAGCAGGTACAGGAGCTGCTCGATAAAGGGTTCATAAGACCAAGCACATCACCATGTGGATCTCCAATCATCTTGGTAAGGAAGAAAGATGGTTCGTGGAGGATGTGCATGGATTACAGAGCACTGAATAAAATAACGATCAAGAATTGTTATCCTCTTCCTCACATTGATGATCTTTTAGATCAGTTAAAAGAAGCAGTTTACTTTTCCAAGTTAGACTTGTGTAGTGGCTACCATCAAGATATAGTTGCAGAACAAGATGCATGGAAGGTTGTTTTCAAAACAAAGCAAGGGTTGTATGAATGGTTGGTTATGCCTTTTGGCTTAACTAATGCTCCTACCACTTTCATGAGAGTTATGAATGATGTACTCCGACCTTTTATTGATGATTTTGTAATCGTATATTTAGATGACATTCTTGTTTTCAGTAAAACATGGGAAGAACATTTGAATCATGTAAAGCAGACTTTAGATGTTTTGAAAAGAGAAAATATCTATGTGAAGTTATCAAAATGTGAATTTGGCAAAACATATTTAAATTATTTGGGTCATATTGTAGGCGATGGTGAATTGAAGATAGATCCATCTAAGGTTGAAGTCATTGTGAACTGGCCTAAACCCAAATCCGCTATAGAAGTTAGGAGTTTCCTAGGAGTGCCACAATATTGGAGAAAGTTTATTGCTAACTTTTTCTTGATTTCATCTCCCTTACATGCTTTAACAAGATTGAACAAGATGTTTCAGTGGGGAGGCAAACAGCAGAAAGCCTTCGACACCTTGAAAGAAAAAATTAGTACAGCACCAGTACTAGCACTACCAAATCTTCAACAACCATTTGAGATTGAAACAAATGCTAGTGACTATGCCATGGGAGCAGTGTTGATGCAACATGGTAAACCCATATGTTATCATTCTGAAACATTTATTTTTGCAGTAGTTAATTATCCCACATATGATAAAGAATTGTATGCATTAGTACAAAGTGTGAAAAAGTGGAAACATTACCTAACGGGCAAAGAAACAACTATACATACAGATCATCAACCACTTCAATATTTACACTCACAAACTAAATTGCAGCAATCAAGACACTATAGGTGGATGGGTTTTCTACAGCAGTTTCATCTTGTCATCAGGTATAATAAAGGCATACACAATAAGGTTTCAGATATGTTATCAAGACCAATCATAAATGCATCTACTATACTTAAGCATAACCCAGTATTGCATGAAAGCTACATTGAAGAATATGCTCAAGATGTAGATTTTAAAGATGTATATGTAACTTTAAGTCATGGAAAACAAGTAGAAGAATTGGATTATCATGTTAAGGACCAACTCTTGTATCATTTGGGAAAGTTATGCATTCCTCAAACTGAAAGAGTTAACATAATCCGAGAAGCACATACTTCTCTAATATCAGGTCATTTTGGTGTAAGTAAAACAGTTGCACAGTTGCAAAGGTTTTGTTATTGGCCAAGAATGCATGAAATAGTTTCTAGATATATTAAAGGGTGCACCATGTGTGCTAAAAGCAAGCCCAGAAATAGAAAACTAAGCTTATACACTCCACTTCCAGTTCCTTCTCGTCCTTGGGAAAGTGTTTCCATGTACTTTGTTGGAGGATTACCAAAATCTAGAAAAGGTCATGATTATTTATATGTTATTGTGGATAGGTTCAGCAAAATGTGTATTTTAATGCTTTGTAACAAGCATATTACAACTAAATAAATAACGAAGTTGTTCTTTCAACATGTATGGGTTCATTTTGGGTTACCCACTTCCATTGTATCTGATCGAGATTCCTAATTTATTGGGAAGTTTTGGTCAAGTCTATGGGAATTGATGGACACTAGATTGAAGAAGAGCACAGCGTTTCATCCACAAACAAATGGTCAAACAGAGGTGGTCAACAGGACAGTGATCCAGTTGCTCAGGGGCTATTGCAGCAAGCATCCCAAGCTTTGGAATGAACATTTGTGTTATGTGCAACATGCTTACAACCGTGTTAAGCACTCTTCTACACAGAGATCCCCTTTTGAGACTTGTTTTGGTTTTATACCAAAGTCTCCCTTGGATTTTTTCTTTAGTAAATACATAGCAGTTGATGGACACAGTGATGAGGATAAAGCAACCAAGTTCATTGAACAGATCCAAGAAATTCACCAGGCAGTGCAGGAATAGCTAGAAAAGAGCCAAGCCAAGTACAAGGCAAGGCATGATAAGAATCGAATTAAGCATAGCTTCCAAGTTGGTGATCAAGTCTAACTGTACATCAGCAAAGACAGAATGCAAGGTGAAGGTAAGAAGTTGAAGCCAACAAGGTATGGGCCTTTCAATATACATGAGAAAATTGGTGAAAACACTTTTCGCCTTGATTTTCCAGCTTACATGCATATCTATTCAGTAGTTAATGCAGAGAATTTGAGACTGTTTGAACCTTCATTAATTGAAGATCCCAAAGAGCAAAGTCAATTGCCTTCTATTGATGATCTGTTGCCTGAATATCTCAATGAGTTGCAGGAAGATACAGTTCTAGACAAGAAGGTGAGAACTATGTGTAGAGGGGATGTTGAGTACCTTAGAATCAGACTCAAAGGTTCAAAACCAAGCAGTGCACGATGGATAGAAATTGGACAAGTGAGGAAGTTGTATCCTCACTTGATCGATGCTTAAAAACCAACTTTTGGTGGTCCAAAAGCTTTTTTCAGTGGGAAGGCGTGATCCAAAATGGATCCTAGAAAACTCTTTAAGTCTTCAAAGTCTTCTAAAGATCAAAACTATCGCAAAAGAAGAACTCTTAGAAATGGCAGATTACACTATCGGGAGTTAAAAAACATGAAGAAATAGTGGAAAAACAGAGTATCGGAGGCCAAAGAAATGATGCACAGGAGTCGTCGGATCTGGCCGATCAACAGTCCATATCTGATTGGCATATCATAATCGGTGGAGGCTATCAAAGGCTATTAGAGGCTAACATATGAAATATGCGATAGTGATCAACACAGGTAAACAAGGACCGTCGATCAAGCGTGCAGATCGACGGCCCAGGTTAACTCGTAATATCGCGATCTGCAGAGTACAAAGGAGCACTTACAAATGAACCGAGGTCTATGCGATATCCGATTGCGATCAATCGCATCGCAATATCACGTCGGAGTAATACAACAGAGTGGGGCCGATATAAATATGACTTGCGATAGCTGGACCTGATGGGGTTATAGATGATATTTAACATATTTTGAGATCCGAAAAAAGGCATTTTTCTGTGTATTTCTCATTTTCAACAAATAAATGGAATACAAAGGAAATGCGCCCAATGCAATGAATTCGAACCCGAAAGGGTTTATAAATGGAAATGTATATTATTTGAAGTCCGCCATAATACCATTCGACAGTATTTTCAGTGTTTTAATGTGTTTTTACAAATACAAAGGAAATGCGAATGGCGTGATATAACGGACCCGAAGGGGTTTTTATATGTAGCAAGATGTGTTTTGAGTTCCAAAATGAGCAGGATTTTGGGCGGCCCTTAGGTGGTAAGTGGTATTGGTCGGGCTCCTCCCGAGCCCATACACTGGCCACCACATGTCCAAGTGCTAGAGAGAGAAAACCACCCTTTTCAGGTGGGTAATCCTCGGGCGCATAAGCTACCCAAAATCAATAATAATCATTGATCAACAATCACTTGCGATCGCACCCAAATATGGATCCGAAGGGAATATAGGGCGGAATTAATGATTTTTGAAGTCCGATAAACTATGTTTGAGCAAATTTTCCCATGTTTTAGTGTATTTCTCTGTGTAAACAAAGAATGGCTATTCTAAGGATTTCAAAGGTGTCGATGGTCCTTCCATTACAGAATAGGTGGCCACCATCCCTAAAGGCATTTAGCAATGATTGCTAACGCTCAGAGGGGGATTTGAGTGGACAGAGGCCGGGAGCTAGAGAGCCCAGGAGGGGAAACAAACAGACAGCGTCGATTGGCTTAAAAGCCACAGAAGACAAAAGACAGAGGCAAGCAGTACTGAGACAGAGAAAAAACAAAGCCAGAGAAGGAGAGAAAGAGTCTATGTACTCAGAGAGGCTTGAGGGATTCAAGCAAACTCCTGCTATTTTGTATTTGTTGTGTTGAGACTCAAATTGAGCTCACATTTTGTAAAAATCTGCTCTTGAAGACAATAGAGAGGTCACCACTGAAGGAAGGACGAAGAGACGTAGCCCAGGAGTTTTGGGTGAACTCCATATTAAACTTGTTGTGTTATGTGTGTTTGTCTATTATGTTTCTTTAACTGCTTCATTGTCTATGTTATTTGCTATCTTATTGATCCATTGCACTAAGTAATATAGGAAAATCTATGCACATGAGTCTGCAATACCTTAATATTAGTCTAAGATCTCATTTTCAGATCAGGCTATTGCACTGCATCCTCAAAGGAAGATGGCTCGGTCTCAACATATTCCCCAACAAGGGCCATGTATCTAATGTACCGCTCAGGTGACCTCTGTTAGGATATTCTGACACATAGGAATAGTTAAGTATAACTTGGTCTAGTATAGAGTTAGGTAAAGTGTGTTTCTTTACTAAGTACATCTGTAACTTACAATCCGACGGTCATGATATGTACTGATCCGACGGTTCATTCTCTCCTCGGTATTACCCACACTTGATCCGTGGCTTGACACCCGATTGGTCCATGAATTCTATTTAAAGTGCATGGAGGGTCATTTGTAGGTTAATCATGCATGAGAGAAGCTTATGTAAATTTTCATTCTTTTATTAATAAATTGCATGTAGTGGCCACGTTGGCACAGGTCGTGGACTGTTTCCCTCTTTGAGGGTTTTAACCACGTCAAAATACTGGTGTATTGGTCTGTGATATGTTTGTGAGCGATGTCCTTTTGGTGTTCTGTCTAAGGAACTTACCCTGTAAATTCCTACATGGTATCAGAGCTATTTGAGGGCCACATCCGTTGGTGATCCAAATCTGAAGCCGGTTGAACTGCATCCGACTGCCATCTCCTAGATCTATTGTTTCTGACTGCTTTCGAGCCAAGAGGACTGCTCTGTTGTGTTGGGAGCATCTGTTCCAGTGAGGAACCCCTTTCGTTTCACACGAAAAGGTTTCCGGTAGCCCTAGTTGCGTCATTTTTTAGATCTGGAGGTATACAGTGTTTATTTGCAGTTTACTGTTATTTTCTCTCTATTTATTTCGGTTTCGGTTTATTTAGCTCCTTTTATTACCGGATCTATACCTTTCATTTCTGCGTATTTTCTTTGCCCTGTGACTCTGTGCGATCTGGGCAAATCAAAAACAGAAATGAAGGATTTTTCTCATGCGTATGCTCTTTTCCCTGCACCTTAGTGTGATCTCAGAAAATCAGAAACATCGAGGAAAATATTTAGTTTCCAGGTAAAGCTAACTTTAAGCCGTAAGGCTTGTTTTTTTTGCATGTCCGTGTTGGGTTTTGTGTTTTTGTTTTGTAGGAGAAAAAGAGCTTTCTCAAGCAAGCACGCAATCCAAAGCATC
>APFE030537968.1:189863-252026 GCA_000404065.3 Pinus taeda | reverse complement strand
TGTTCCTCTACCAAAGGGACTCAAACTTGTTAGATGCAAATGGGTTTACAGAACCAAGTATGGGCCAGATGGGAAAGTTGATAAACATAAAGCTCGACTTGTTGCTAAGGGATTTTCACAAGTTGAAGGCATTGATTATACTGAAACCTTTTCCCCCGTTGCTAAAATGAACTCTGTCCGCCTTGTTCTTTCCCTTGCTGCCTCTTTCAAATGGGAAGTCCATCAGATGGATGTTAAATCTGCCTTCTTGCATGGGGACTTGCATGAAGAAATCTACATGGAACAACCTATTGGGTTTATACAAAAACACTCTAGCCTTGTATGTCATCTTAAGAAATCCCTTTATGGTCTCAAGCAAGCTCCTCGGGCTTGGTATGCCAAAATTGATAGTTTTCTTTTAGAATCTGGCTTTTCTAGGTGTCATTCTGACCATACTGTCTACTCCAAGAAAGAGGGCAAGTCTCTTATCATTCTTGTTCTTTATGTTGATGATCTTATCCTCACTCGTAGTGATCCCAACCTTATTAACCATGTGAAGTCCAGCATTAACAAGAAGTTTGAAATGACAGACTTAGGACATCTACATTATTTTCTCGGTCTTCAAGTCTTGCAATCCAAGGAAGGTATTTTCCTCTCCCAATCCAAGTATGTCTGTGATCTTCTACACTTTTTTCACATGGAAGATTGTAAGCCAGCTCCTTCTCCCTTTCAGTCTGGAGTCAAACTTTCAGTCAATTGTACTTCCCCTGAAGTTGATGCTACCTTATACCGTCAACTTGTAGGAAAAATTTTGTATTTAACCCATACTCGTCCTGATCTTTCCTTTGCTGTTGGCCTGGTTGCTCGGTTTATGCAAACCCCACGTGAAAGTCATTGGAAAGCAGCTAAACAAATACTTCGTTATGTTCGACGTACAATTCAGTTTGGCATTCATTACAGTGCTGAAGCATCTCCTCTATTGGTTGGTTTCACTGATTCCGATTGGGCTGGTGACCCTGATGATCAGAAGTCTATTGCTGGTTATGTGTTCACTCTTGGTTCAGGACCTATTATATGGGCTTGCAAGAAACAAGCTGCCATTTCTCTTTCTTCAGCAGAAGTAGAATATCGTGGTGCCGTAGAGGCTAGTAAGGAAGCCTTGTGGCTTCATCAGATCCTATCAGAGTTTTGTTTTCAGCAGCAGCATCCGATTACACTTTGGTGTCATAATCAAAGTGCCATTTAGCTTTGCAAAGATCCATTTCAGCATCAGTGCAGCAAACACATTGAACTACACATGCACTTCATCAGAAAGCTCATTCATGACCATGTTCTTGAAGTGCAATATTGTTCAACAGATGATCAAGTTGCAGACATCTTCAAAAAGGCTCTCACAGAGGCGAAGTTCACTAAACTTCGATTTATGGTTGGAGTTCAGGAAGTTGTCACTAAGGGAGGATAGGCTCTAGTGCCTCCTTCCTTCTTCTATTCTGTCATATTTGTAAATCCTTCAATCCTATCCCAAGATGTTCTTAAGGGGGGATGTTAGGATATTCCGACACGTAGGAATAGTTAAGTATAACTTGGTCTAGTATAGAGTTAGGTAAAGTGTGTTTCTTTACTATGTACATTTGTAACTTACATTCCGACGGTCACGATATGTAGTGATCCGACGGTTCATTCTCTCCTCGGTATTACTGACACTTGATCCGTGGCTTGACACCCGTTTGGTCCATGAATTCTATTTAAAGCGCATGGAGGGTCATTTGTAGGTTCACCGTGCATGAGAGAAGCTTATGTAAATTTTCATTCTTTTATTAATAAATTGCCTGTAGTAGCCACGTTGGCGCAGGCCGTGGACTGTTTCCCTCTTTGAGGGTTTTAACCACGTCAAAATACTGGTGTATTGATCTGTGATCTGTTTGTAAGCGGTGTCCTTTTGGTGTTCTATCTGAGGAACTTACCCTGTAAATTCCTACAACCTCCTCTATCTACGCTGAGAAGATGGTTCTCCTACATTGTCTCTCACATCTGACAACAATCTGTCAGCTTCTCTTGTGCGCTTTCGTCCATCTTTGGAAGACTCTGCTTGAGTGGATGTCTCCAATCCTGGAACCTCTGCATGCGGTTACTCTGCATCAATCTGAGGCTCCTCCTCCTTAAGAACCAACAGTTCCTCAACAGCTTGTAGTTGGAGCTACCTCTCAAGGGAAGTTGCATGGCATTCTGCTCATCAAAATTGAGATCTCTGTGAACCACCGTCCTGTAACTAGTAGGCAAGTACACCCGATAGTTATGGGGTGTATCAGTGTACCCCAGAAGTATCCCCAACTTAGCTGTTGGCTCAAGATTTTTCCATGCATCCTTTGTCACATGGAAATATATCGATGAGCCAAAGATCCTGAAGTGACCCACATCTGGTCTCTTACCAGAGAAGGCTTCCTCTGGTGTTTTCATCCCAAGTATGTGATGTGGGCTGCTATTCTGCAAATAGACTGTTGTGTTGCATGCCTTAGCCCAAAAATGAAGTGGTAGGCCTTGGTCATGCAGCATCGCCCGTGTTGCCCCTACAATCGTTATGTTCTTCCTCTCGGCCACCCCATTCTGTAGTGGGTTATGAGGTGCCGTCAACGCCCATTTAATTCCTTCTGCTACACAGAAGTCCTTCAACTCTTAAGAGACATATTCTCCACCATTGTCACTTCTCAAGGCCTTGATCTTCTTCCCTGATTCTTTCTCAAACAGAGCTTTGAACTTACAAAACTTTGAGAAGGTTTGATCCTTCTTCTACATGAAATAAATTCAGCATTTATGAGAATAATCATCAATGAAAATCACATAATACCTTTGCTTCACTGTGAATGTCGTCGAAAATGGTCCACACAAATCAGTATAAACTCTCTCTAAGATTGCTTCTGCTCGACTGTCTCGATCATGAAAGGAAGACTTGGCATACTTTCCCAAGGTACAACCTTTACATGTGTCAACTTGCTTAGGTTTACCTTCAGGAAGTCCTGTAGATATCTACTACATTATCTTCAAGGCCCCATGATGCAAATGGCCCAATTGCCTATGCCATAACTCGCCAATGTCTTAGCTTTGCACCAATTTTTCTTTCGAACTCAATGTAGCATAGTCATCTACCTCTAGTTTATAGAGATTATTCATTCGAATCCCAATCCTCTTGGTCTGACCCATGGCTATGTGTCTTAGGAACACCTTTCCTTTACTGAAGACAACATCGTAGCCTTTTTCCTCCAATATCGCAACCGATACCAAGTTCTTCTTCAATCCAAGCACATACTTCACATACATCAAGGTGAAAGGAGCTCCATGCTCCCTCAGAAAAGCAACCGTGCCCACTCCTAAAACATTGTACTTTCCGTCATCACCCATCTCTATGCGCATATTGAGGTCTTTCTCCTCAAAGGTACTGAAGAAACTTTTATCGTCAGTCATGTGGAATGAGGCTCCACTGTCAAGATACCAAACACAACCCACCATCGATGAAACCATACATGCGATGAGGGTAAAGTCCATTTCGAACTGAGAGGCTAATGCCTCACCTTCTAATCCTTTTGTGGATCCCTTCTTGGACTTCTTCGATGGGAAATTAGTTGCATTATGTCCCATCGCGTGACAATTAAAGCATCTCACTTTAGATTTTTCACCCTTCTTCCCTCCATGAGAAGAATTCGATTTGGAATGGGAAGCCTTCCCTTTCCCTTTCCTTGCCTTACTCGCTAAGACCAGATTTTTTTCATCATCATTATTTGATGAAGAACCATCTCGAGTGCTCCTCCTAATCTCCTCCTGCATGAGATCCGACCACAGCCTTTCCCGATCCGGCAGTTTCTCTCTTCCATTTACAGAGTCCTGATAGTTATTCCAGCTCTTTGGAAGACTGAGGAGAGCAAGGCTCACCATATCATCATCACTAGTAGTTATTTCCACACTACCAAGCTCATATCTGCAGGTGGTGAGCTTGTTCATATATGTAGAAATAGTGTCACCCTTCTCCATGTTGATTTTCTGAAGCTTATCCTTGAGCGCCAGTTTCCTCTGGTCGCTACTGTTCTGACAGAGGTCCTTCAATGTATTCCACATTGAAAACGGAGTATCCTTCCCATGGAGACTCGAGACAATATGGTCTCGAACTCCCTCCAGAAGAATTCGTCTTGCCTTCGCCACACACTTCTTCCATTCAACCAATTCTTATGCATTAGCTGCAGCTAGCTTAGGGATTTCTTGATCAATGAAATCCTTCAAACCATTGTCTTCTAATACAGCTTCCATTATATCTTTCCATGCTATGTAATTCGAGCTACCTTCCAAGGCATACTCGAGTCTCAAGCCATAGAACGCCATTGACCAACCTGAAGTATGAGATGAATTCGATTTGTGCCTGCAAATCCAGACTTCAAACTTCGAATTATCTTCTTTGTATATTGTTCACAGCTCTGATAACCTTTGCTCTAATACCATGTAGAAATTCTCATTGTAGATTAACCTGATAATGCAATATAACTAAAGCAAAATACTTTAATCTACTTATACAATCAAACTTGCGGAAGCTTAATAGATTTGAGCAAGATCAAGAAGAACACATATAAAAAGAAGTAGAATCAATGCACATGAAACACAGAAGAATACTCAGGGGAAAGCCTCAGCGAAAAACCCCACTATATGTATTATCATATAAGTGGAAATATCTCAGGATTACACACAGCTTTAGCTCTCACGGCTAGCCAGCTCTTAGTACAATCCTCACAGATGCGCACAGGCAAAATAGACTTCTCATTAAGTCCTCCACACTGCCCTCCAGGCTCCTATTTCCTAGCGCAATTTTTCCTGGGTGATCCTATTGTGTTACCATGTGTAACACTGATCTTACACCCTATAAAACTACGCAAATCTCAACGAATGAATTCCTTCTACATGCAATAGTTTTCCTTATAGGAAAATTCTTGCAACTGATAATACATTGTCCATGTCTTTAATCTCAACTAGGTCTTTCTCTTAATAGACATGCATGAGTTATTTATGAGAGAATCTTCAGTTATTTGGAGTACACTAGTTTGATGCATGCATGCATTAACTAATTGAACTCACAATTAGTTCCTCAAGCTGTTTGGAACTATTTTAACTGGACATAACTCAGTTAACTAAGCTAACTAATTAAAACTCAATTATAACTCATCCTTATCTCCTTAATTAAGGGATAATATCCTTGATTTAATGGATAACTATTGCATAACTTCACAAAGACTTCTAGCTTGAATTTCTCCAACTAATTAATCCAAGATGAATTAATTAATTATTTTTCAAGTAGCTGGTGAGACTAAATTCGAATTTTAATTCAAGGACAAATTAAAATTGAAATATTTTTGTTGCTACATTTCAACATGGACATAATAAGTGATATCTTTCCTCACTCTTCAAAGCAGCATAGATATATCCTTACAACAACTGATTACTTGACTAAATGGGTGGAAGCAATTCCACTTAAGGTAGCCAATTCTCAAAACATCATTGACTTTATTGATCAATTTATTATTACCAGATTTGTCCTACCAACTGCCCTCATGTTTCACAATGCATCTTATTTCACAGGCAATATTATGACAGAATTTTCTCTTAAAAGAGGTTTCAAACTTAAATATTTTGCTAACTATTATCTTCAGGGAAATGGTTTAGCCGAATCTACGAATAAAAATCTCATAATAATCATCAAATGAACTATTGATCAAAGTCAAAAAAAACTGGCATAAACCTTTAACATTTGCTCTATGGGAAAATCGAATAACACAGAAGGCCTCAATAGGCACTTCTCCTTTTAATTTGGTCTTTGGGAAAGAAGTTGTTCTTCCTACAAATGTAGCTATTCCCTCTCTAGCCCTGGCTCAATTTATTGAAGAAACTCCTTTCTCTTCTATGCAATTAAGGCAATCACAAATCCTCAAACTCGAAGAAGAAAGAGATAAAGCCAAGATCATACATGCACATCACCAACAGTTAGTCAAAGCTTCATTTGATGTAAATTTTGTAAGTCCTAAATCCTTTCAGCTCGGAGAACTTGTATTGAAGTGGGATAAAGCACATGAGGAAAAGGGTACGCATACCATATTCCAAAGAATGTGGTTTGGCCCATTTCAGATTGTGGAACAAATCGGCCCATCAATGTTTCTATTGTAAGACTTATCAGGCAAGAGAGATTCTTTGCCTATTAATGGGCAGATTTTGAAAAAATATTTTTCATAGAAGATAACCTCTTCTATCCCTTGTACACTATTGCCTTTACTTTTCCTAGGAAAATAAAAGTTAAATAGTATTTACTTTTGGCCTTTCAATAAAAAATCTCTTTAAATATTTTGATTTTTCGCTTGTATAAGTAGAGATTGTTAAAAATATAACTATGACATTTGAAAATTAATCTAAGTTCTACTCTAAAATTTGCCAATTTTCCACCAAAATCATTTATCCTTTGTGAAACCTCAACTTTATAAAGAGACCTTTGTTCTATTATCATTGAAGAAAAGTATCTTTAACAAAGCAAAGACTATATGTAGATAAGCACCTTTAACTCTATAATTGTCATCCAGAAAATCTCAAGGAGTCAATGATTCTCCCCATCTAGTAAAATTTTCTCTTTTTAGAGTGTAATTCTAAAATATTCTAAAACTTAAAGGATAAGAGGTCTCATTAAGAGCCAACTTACCATAATCATAGGGAAATAATAAACTGACATTACCAATACTGCATATCTAAACAGGGTAATGGCTTGAGATTACTTTAATCAAAATACAAGGGGTCTCATCACGAGCCAACTTGTTCAGTTGCATTACAAACAGTGAATGTCCTTGTCACTTTTTGGCCACCAAACCAAGACAATGACCTTTAAGTAGAAAAAAAGGAAAATTTTTAAAAGAAAAATAAACTGTTTAAAAAGAAAGAGAAGAGAATAAGTATATGAGTCTGAATTTATCTCTAAAAATTGCACTCTTATCTGGATGGGATACTGAATCGTTGATGGTTAAAAGGTAAACCTGTCAAGGCTATGGATGTCTACTGGCAACAGAAGCTCTACCTGTGACAAATGAGTACATCTAAAAGTTAATATGCAAGAGTCCCCTGCTTTATCTTTAAACCAAGTAAAGACTGATACAGACAAAGGAATTTTCATTTGAAGAGAATATCAAGTGGATGGTAATTAGGTGAGTTTTGTTTTCTTATTCAAAGAAATGTTACTTATCTTAAATTTCATGTAATTCCTATTTTTTGAATTATCTTTATTTTGGAATTTTTAGAAGTTTCAAAAAACTATCAGAGCTAATTGGTTCTTCCAGTGAATCACCAATTGTTGTACTGTTCAACAACCCCCTCCCCCCACATGTAATTCCTATTTTTTGAATTATCTTTATTTTGGAATTTTTAGAAGTTTCAAAAAACTGTCAGAGATAATTGGTTCTTCCAGTGAATCACCAATTGTTGTACTGCTCAACAACCCCCTCCCCCCACATTTATTGATTTAATAGTTAATATTCTATTAATAAATGGGGACCCTTTGTAAAAAATCCTCTGAAAAACTTAACACTTAAGTGATTTCTTTTTGAATTATTAGGAATAAATTTCTAAATATAAGGTATCAAGCCAAATCCCTTTATGACTAGCAATTCTCACTTTATCGCATATCGCTGGATCATGTGTGTCAAAGGTTAATTAACAAACCAGAATTTGTGAATTGCGATAAGAACGGATCAATGTAATAAACTTATGGTATCATTAAACTTTCCATTTAAAACTAAGGCTTAAAGTATTTCTTGAAGAATAAAGTGCCTATCGCAATCACATATCGGCATTCACAAAAAGCACAACTAACAAAGCCTTTGGAATATGTGAATTCAGTGATATTGCGATATAACAAGCCAAAACTCATTGCATCGCGGCGCTTTACTCAAAGACCAATATTGTAAACTATGAAATGTTTGTGAAATGCAATATGACCCATACCCAACGGAAGTATGTGATAAATGTTATAAACTTTGATTAAGTTCGATGCATAGTAAAAGGTCACTTTATGCAATAAATATTTATTCAAAAAAAATGTGCCTTAAACGATAAAAGGTACACCGCTCACATCACATCTTGAAAAATTCTAAACAACTCTGAAATAATGCATAATGGAAAATACGATATTGCAATAATCTTTATCACAATCGCATAATAGACATTTCGCACTTTAAACTCATCACCTTAAAGCTTTTCCTTACACGTTTGTAATGTGATGGCTTAAATGATAATAAAGGCCATGATAAAATATCTTAGTGTGTACTTAATGAGTTGTAATGGAATTCATGTTTAAAATGGCTCGACATGATTTGATATCTTTCATCTGCATTTTCGAATAAAAGCTTCTTCCTTGTCACCTTTCGGAATTAACTGTACCATGAATTTTCCCTGTCATTTTCACTCTGTGTTTATCTGATAATCTTCGTTGCTCCATTTTAGGGAACCTTCCAAGAAAACAACGTTGGAAAAGCTGACGAAGAAAGGAAATTCTACTGCATTTGAGAAATCAGACATGATACCACTTTTATCTGATACCACCTACAGCAAAGATGAAGGAACCACATCATGGGAAGTTATGTATAACCTACTGGAAGAAGAGAAACATAGACCACTGGAAACGAATGCAACAGCTGATGTCGAAGAATCATTAGACGCTTCCTACTTTGAGGTAGCATGTTCATTTTTACACAAACTAGTTGCAAGGCCTAAGATATTACCATACATAGATATGGTAAAATGGGTGATTGATGATGTAGATGTCTCAGACAAAACTTTCAGGAATGCAAGACATGAGGTCCTGAGGTCATTCACACCGAACAATCTGCACCAGATGTACCATCTACCAGAGCCTCAAAAGCTCTATAACAAAGATTTCCTTGAACATTTCGCCAAAGAGAACGCGGACCCATTGGACAATACACAAACCTGGAGGTCAGGCAGAGACAAATTCAAATGGGAGAAATCTGATATGTACTCGATTGCATCCCTCTCTGCCCCACATAATTTCGCAGTTGCGATGATGTGTAGATTATTTGGTAAAATTAATAGCACCAAATTTTCTATGGAGTGGCTTCCATTAATTAATGCAACAATTAACGCAACAATTATGTACTGGAGTCAAATTTTATCAAACAATTTAGCAATAGCTATTAGGGAATGGCCTTGCCCAAGAAGCAGACAGAGGTCGGTTCCACTTCAGCTCAATTAGGGAAGATTCCAATCATTGATCTAGACAAGGAATGGGAGCAATTCAATAAGAAGCTCCAAACATACACAAATCTTGAGGAAACATATGAATTTCAGATCTCCAAACAAAATCAGCACAAAGAAAATCCAAAGACAACAGAACAAGGGGCTATAAATACTCAAGATATTGAGGCTATTCCTGTATTTCATACTTACGAAATTGTCTTTAAAATTGAAGAGATACCTCCATTAGATATATTTTACAGTGCTACTCAGAAGGTTTTAGTTAAAAGACAAAGAAAGAAAAGGAAATTAGACACCATGGTTGTTGCAACTCTAGAGAATGAATCCATGGATGTTGTGTGGAAGGACACTCTTGTTGACCCATCAAAAAATCTTATGAATTTGTCACAGTTTGCAGGAGCTTATGCCACAATGACCATTAACAAAGAAATGGAAGTCCAGCTGCTACTAAAAGAAAAAGAATAGAAAATTCTTCTGCTTGAACAGCAATTAGAACAAGAAAAAACTAATCAGCGAGCAGAACAACAGGTAGCTCAGCTTCAGAGAGAATTTGAGCAAATGAGGTTACAACACCAGGCCATCTTATCATCAAAGGACTCGCAAATTCGCCAAAGGCAAGCCATGGTGGATAGATTAACGATAATCCTCAAATTGACGAGTTCATTAAAGAAACAATCAAGCTAAATTCCCCATTAATACAGTAAGAAGAAATGTTCTGCTGGAAAATCTCACAGATTAATCCTTACTTTAGACAAGTGATAAATTGACAAACCAAGTAATTGATATGAGGTTTGAATATGAAGAAATCCATAAAAAGATTTCTGAATTTATAACCTAGCAGGAGTCTGATGAGGGAAAAAAGTTTTACCTACCAAATATAGAAGAATCCCACAAAGAAATTCTATTTACATATTGGGATACACGGTTAAAACAAGCAAAAAGGGCGACAGTGACAGTAGTAGGTGCAGCAAGCATTATAATTGAAGCCGTTAATGAAAACCTCCATAGTGCCAACCTTGTCAAAGAGTGCATACCAGGGTCTCTACCAAATATCAAACAACTAGAAAAATAGTGGAAACAGACAGCACAAACCAAGGAAGAAGCAATTAAATAGCTGACCAAACTAGATTGGGAGACATACTTGCAGTATCTAGTAAAACCACATAGCCAGTGGATGACTCTGCAATGTTTAACTACCTCTGCACAAAAGATGATGCTAGCTTTGTTAGATGCCATATTTTTTGGACAGTTAAAATCCACAATTGTCCAACCGCCTTAGCTCAAACCAATGATTGACATTTGCAATCTCAAAGATCAAGTTATGCGACTAAGATAGTTCAAGTTGAAAGAAGTTCGTCATTAGTTTAATTCTATTTTTAGTTTTATTTTTTCTTACTCTGAGGAAGGTTGTTTAAAACCCCCTTAGCTTTTTTTTATAATATATTTTTGAGGCATGTATTTTAGTATTTAAACCCCTCACATGCATATAGAGAGGGGTCCAAAACTTTATCAAAAAACACTTTTCAAGACATTATACTTCTGTATTTTTTGGAAGGTTTTGATGAAATTAATGGAACAAGATCTATTTTTCTTTGAATATCGAGCATGCTCTACTGAAATTACACTTTTATACTCTTATAGTGTATTTGATTGGATGAAATTGGATCAACATTGCTAAGCCCATGAGCAGGACCTTTCGTATATGGTACTTTTATCGTATGATTGTGTTTGTCTTATGTATGAAAATCTGAGTTGTAGTTTTGCATTATTGTACTTTTGTATGATGTTTTAGCTCTAATTCTGTTTTGAATACATGAAAAAATACTATATGTGATATAGTTTTCTCAATTTACTTTGTCTAACTACTTATCCAAAACAATTATCATTAAACGATTTCATTTCTTTTGGCAATTGAACGATCTTTATTACCAATTGCTTTGAGACATCTCTGTAGATCGCATATCTTAGTTTATTCCTGGCTATATATATAGTCAAATAATGTTAGATTAAGATATAAGCAATTATTTTGATTAGATTATACTTAGTTGAATCATCCCCTGTTACATATTATATCACTCCAACAACACTATCAAATCAATCCTCTCTAGGAAACTAGTCCCATTACCCCAAGTGAGAGCCACTATACCAAATGGAAAAGGAACTCCTTTTAAGGTTCGGACCAGGTGGTTATCCCCCATGTTGTCATAGTGAATTTCGAGGCTTCAACACAACTCCATCTCGTCCTGGATGTATCTATGTAGGCAGTTGCGGTACTTGAGTACCAAATATTTCTCAGAATCCTTGATACACAACTTTTTGCAAAGGATATGAAAAAACATTGGGAAACTCCGCACATATTTGTCCCTTCCCTGCCGCAACGTGGTCCAATTTATGTATTTGTCCTCGTAGCTCCCAACAAGGTAGTACTTCTCCTTGATGGCATCATGGAATGAATTCCAGCTGGGAGCAGATGAAAACAGTGAGGTCATACTTTCATCCTTCTGCTCACAATAGGTTTCCCACCAGTCCTTGACGTGGGGGGCGGCTTTGAGAAGAGCAAAAATAATCTTTTCTCGACTAGACAAATCATGAACAGAAAAATATCCTTATGGTAGATTCAACCATTTATCTACTGCGTCTACATCTATTTGGCCCTCAAATATGGGAATGTCAAAGTTTACTTGTACCTTAAAAGGTGTGTAGCCTCCAGAGTGGTTGTTGGATGTGGATGCGACGCCGGTGGGAAATAGTTGAAGGATTTGGGCAAAATTATCCATCATCGCATTCTTTTGTTTCCCAAGGGCCTCCTCGAGCAATATTTTGATAGGATCTCCTGCTCCCTCATCTTTTTTCTTCCCCATGGGAGGCCGTCGGGATTTCCAAGGTTGGTCTTGCAACAATTCGACCAGTTCAAGCCCTAACTCCTTGTATCCTGACCTCGTTGGGGACATGCAAAAGAAAACAAAAAAAGAGCAAACCGCTCTGATACCACTGATCCGAATTTAAACAAGAACGCAAAAAATTACAGATATAACCATAGATATAGAGATGCAGCAGAAATAACACTATCTTTCATTAATATCAAATAATGAAATATTCTTACAAATAGAATGGAAATGAGACTAGCTCAGGCGATGGTAGCTTATCTCTGAGAAGAGATGTGGTAGCTACATGCCTCTGACCTGAGTTACAATGAGGCTCAAGGGACTTTTTATTATTGAACAATAAGAGAAAACCCTAAACAACCAAAAACCCTAACCCAAGGAGATGTAACACCAAGACTTTATGGGCCTTGTTGGGGTTAATTGGGCAACCAACTTCCCGAGGTTGTAACTTGGTCATATTATCTTTGTTTGACGCCCATTATACCTTGTTGGAAATATTGCTCTGAGGACTTCAACTAAAAACATGATTTCAATAAAATTTCTTGGAGGAACCTAGAGGAACTTGAAAAACTGAAAGAAACAATGGTGGGGCCCACGTGGAATAGGGGAGTGGCCACCAATAACCACCTAGATCATAGGCTCCTCTAGTTTGTTTTTTCTCTTTATTGAGTTTGACATAGTTCCTGTAAATAGTGGACTTATCTCCTTATATGATATTTTTTCCTTAATGACATTTCTTTGATCTCCTTTTCCTCAATAGATCTCCAACCTTCCTTTTTCCTTCTTCACCTTAGCTTTGATACCATGTTAGAAAATTGGAAAGGCGAAAAGATTTGCTTATGTTGATAATTACTTGTGATAGTATTATGTTCTTATTAACTTCTTTATGTTCTTTATTTGTCATCCTCTCATCAAGGAATTATCAAAGCAAAAATATGAAGATCAACGACACCAGAAGTAGGCACTTAACCAGGGCTAAAACCCCTATATAGGGGAAAACCTAGTCAAAAACTCTTCCTTCAGTAGATTCTAAATGAGGTAGATCAAGACCTTAGACCAACAGGCTTTCCTTCTGCACCAATTCAGCCTTCCAAGATGATTTAGTAGTCTCTTCTTATCTAGGAGCTTCAGCCCGACAACAATCTAGAAATTTGACTTCCCTGCTACAAAATTCTGACCCGTAGCTACAAAATTTTGGCCCGGCTTCAACTCTGCAGTTTTTGGCCCCTCCAACAGTTTCACAACTTCACACGAGAGAGAGAGAGAGTTTTGACTTCTTATGCTTAAAAGAGACCTCCTTCTTATTCGCTAGCCCTTTCCTCTTCTTTCCTTGAAATTTGTACTTCTTTTGGCCCGAGAGAGAGAGAGAGAGAGAGAGAGAGAGAGTGAGTGAGTTTTGACTTCCTATGCTTAAGAGAGACCTCTTTCTTCTTCGCTAGCCCTTTCCTCTTCTTTCGTTGAAATTTGCATTTCTTTTGGCCCTAGAAGCTACAGATCGAACTTGATGAGTGAGAGTGACAAATGAGGTCAAGTTCTTGCCTTTATATAGGTGTTTATGCCCCTCGGTTTAGACTAACTTATCCAATTTGAGGTTGACTTGGTGGAGGAGGCCTAATTGACCTATTTTACAATAAAATAAATTTCTTCTTTGACAAATAGAGACCAAGAAGGGTCTTTTACAATATGACATAGACAATGACACTTGATATAAACCCTAGAATCTTAGAATGGAGGATTTTGCCTATAACTAGTTGACCCAAGCATGAAACCCATGCTTTAATAAGTCAGTTTCTTTAATAATAAAATCATGATTCAAATACAATTATGAAGACCGAAACTAGTTACATTCTTCAACAAGGGGTGCCCACGAATGTGTTTAGAGGAGAATTCTAAGGAGAATGGGTGCTCAAAAAACGTTCTGGTTGGAGACAAAATAGAGAAGGCATATTAGATGGGATCTTCTATTGAGAAAATCAATGTCCTTAACTCATGTTGTAAAAGAGTGTCGATTTTTGGGTGTTTGTTGGAAAAGTACAATGGCACTAAGAGGGGAGGTCATTGAAATATTGTTGGTTCAGTGAAGGGATTCTCTTGCTTTATGCAAGCCAAATGAGAAACCGCATGTGGCTTTGTGCAAGATCATAGCTCAAAGGGTTGAAAGGAAAACCTTGTTAATTTTATGGCTATGAAGGAGAGTGACCTTCTTTTTTCCACCATTTGTCGTTGAATGAAAGTTTCTTTGATGGCATCATGATCTAGCTATGAGGTGGCCAACTGCATAAGATTTAAACAAATAGATGAACCTATGATTGGGTGGAAAAAGGAAAACCCTTCATTAATTGTAAGTAGCGTTAAATTAAATGAGATAAATGTTTTTATTTTTCATCCTTCTATATGATGTCTATTAATTTCCCTATGATGGATGGTCATGGTTGTGTACATGATTGTTTCTTATTGGAATGTGAATTAGAATGTCCTTGTACATGGTTGTATGCCTGAGTTTATAAATGAGGAATAAATTTGGCTTTGACTTCAAAGTTCCTCTCCATTTACATTGTAGGATGTATTGGAGACTTTGGTTGTATAAGCCTACCAAATTATTTCCTTTATTTCATATTCACATTTTAGCCCACATAAAATCAATGATTTTACTGAAATTTTAACTAATCAATAGTCTAATTTAAGAACAAGTTTGACCTTTTCTAATTTAATGGGGATCTTGATTTTTCCCTGAATTAGTGGGGACTTTGATTTTTTTTTTTTTATATTTTCCAAAGTTGGCATTTATCTCTTATCTTTTAAAAAGTCATTGTTTCTAAATATGAATTTTTCCATATTTCTACTCTAGTATACACTATAAAAATTTATGTATCTAGGCAGATATTAAATTGAAGCCTCTCTTAGACTCGCATATGATATCCTACACATCATCATTTAATTCTAGAGCAATGAGTCAGCTATGATATCCTACACGTCATGATTTAATTCTAGAGCAATGAGTTCTCACTCATTAGAGAGGAACCTCGGGTAAGAGCTTTATAAGTTCCTTAGTTAGGAATAATAAGTTTAATTGATGTAGATTTTATTTTTAATGAGGCCTGGGGAGGTTTTATTCATACGCACTGAAATAACCTTTTCCTGAATTAATAGAATTTCGTAATTTACAAACAACAAAAATTGATGTGTCACGCAGAATTTAACATATAAATTAAAAAGCCTGCTACATGACACTGGTGCATATTTAGTGATGAGTAGTAAGAATACAACGAGTTGAGCCCTTATGAAAGTGTGAGAAAAGCCCACAATTATAACACTCAATTATAACGCTCAGGCAAATTTGCATGGCACAATCCACAAAATAAAAGGATTTTGAAATAGATCTACAAGGAATGCTCTAATGAAAATTTTATAAAATTTATATTATATTATAGAAATATAATCTAATATATTTATAATATTAATATTTAATTACCAATTGAGCCCTTAATATATTTATAATATTAATATTAAAATTACCAAGTGAGCCATTACGAAAGTGTGAGAAAACCCACAATATAACACTCAGAAAAATTGCATGGCACAATCACAAATAAAAAGATTTTTAAAATAGATCTACAAGGAATGCTCTAATAAAAATTTTCTAAAATTTATATTATATTATAGAAATATAATATAATATATTTATAATATTAAATATTTAAATTACCATAAACTAGGGTGGTAGATTATTTAAATGTATATTATTTAATAAATAAAAGATAAATATAAATTTGTGGAGGAATATGTGGTAGGTGTGTGGCCCATTGGGAGATGGAGGAGTCTGAAAGAAAAGGCCCATAGAAATGCTTTCATAAATAGTGAAAATTTACATAAATTATAAATAAATATAAATTTATTAATATTTAAATGTTTTAAATGAGAGGCATGTGGGAGATATATATATTGGGAAAGGAAATAATCTTTGTAAATGGCCAAATGAGAAGGTCCATTTGTGGTGACACTTGGCAATTGTAGTGGGAATTGAGCTATTAGGCAAAATGAAGGATCTCAAATTAAAAAGGTATAAACAAAAATTCTTCAAATTATTGTATTATACAGATATAATATAATATAACTAGATAATAATATTTAAATGAATGGAGGAAAGGCTCAATTACTTTACTTGATTCCTTATTGATTAAATACTATATTAATATAATACCAAAAATTTATAACAAAGGTCCACAAGAAATATTAGGAGAATGGACCGACCGTGCGACACGTGGTGGGCATCCCCGGATTGAATCATCATAGCACATGAAATGGTCCTTCATGAAAATCACATGAAACTACCCAACAAGAAAGGCATGCCCCCATGACAGTTGATGAAAATGTGAGCACCCGTAGTGGAGGAAAATAGAAGGGTCTTCAAAAGTAGCCCCACTAATGTCCTAGATTCTATATATTATAGACATTAAATGAATATAATATAACAGAAATATAATTATTAAATTTATATTATGTTTAATATTTTGGAAAATGAACTAAGGGAATTGCTTGGTTGTGAATAATAAAATAAATGAATCGTAGAAAGAGTTGGTTAGTGTTTGCTCACTAAAATATTTGGTAAATAAATATTACTATAATCTTAATTAATAATATTATAATATTAATAATAATATGATAATGACATGAAATTCGCCAGTTTAATAATTAGCTTAATGCATATATATGTGGATTTCTAATACAACAAAATGCATACAGATACCGAGGAATGACATGGTAGGGTGAGAGGGGGCATGGTGTTAATAAGACACCACCTTCGAGGTAACACGGTAACCTGGAATTTCACATGTCACATCATTTGATACATGTTAGTGTTACATTCAAGTTGATGTAACAAATTATTGAATCTTTAAAGGGCTTTCATTTGGTGCCCCAAACTTATATTTTGATGAAATGTGTATCGATGCAAAGCTCTTAATGAGCAGAGAACGTTGATAGCCTCATAAATGACGTTTGAGTAGAGTGAAATAACCAAAAAGAATTATGACAAATGACGTTTGAGTAGAGTGAAATAACCAAAAAGAATTATGACTCCCATCTCCTTAAGGTGACTTAGGAGGTTGGGTGTGTTACATAGGTCCACGTAGGTGAAGCACTTTACTCCAAACTCAAAGGTGATGATGATTAACAAAATACATGAGGTATGACCACTACTCCCCAAGGTCCATTTCTTCTCCTCCAAGGCACCAAATCTCTAACATATCTTTAAGGACATGTGCCTCCTCAAGAGACCACCACACCTACATGTCTACTCCCTCAGCCTAAACATCCTCGAGCCAAATGTAAGCCTCTATGCAAATCGCAGAAGACAAGCCAAGACAATATGACAAAAGATGTGGCGCAAGCCAGGGACAAACCCCACAATGTGTGGGGAAACCCTTGATCAATTCTTCTTTTATGTTCTTCAAAGTTCAGCAGAGAAAGAGAGAGAGATAGTACATTTACAACAAAAGTCAACACTTTGACTTATCTAGATCTAGCATAGATCATTTCGTATAACGATGAGATCAGTTGATGACATTATGCTTCAACTGATTCTCCAAGGTGACTTCTTCACCTATCAACGCAGCGCTGCATCTCGTCCATTTGCCGCACCTCACTGTGTAGCACCATGTTACCCCATCACAGCGCTGGACCTAGATGACTGAGCTGCTCTCATCTATGTTGCTTATCATGCTGCGTCTTCCATGGTTTCGCCCAAACTTATGATTACATTCATCATGATGTTGTCCATGCTCCATGTATCATTGTGCTGCCCATGCACATGATCTCATACATCATGTTGCCCATATATCTCATAATGTTGTCCATATTCATTATGGTGCCCATATATCTCATGATGTTGTCGATATTCATTATAGAGTGTCTTTTATGCCATGTCATGCCATGCCATGACATTGATTGTGCTGACACAATTCCACTAAAGATGGTTACAGTCATACCATTGACTATTGTATCATCATTGCTGCCCCTGAAAGATGAAAACGTATATATCTGGCACCCTTATATTTGACTGCGGCTCCCACTATGGCTTACCCTGCAGCTTCACTGTGGCCTCATGTCCTTATGATTGTGGCTTCCTTTACTACACAAACATATTCCCTGAGTGTCCCTGATGACAGCGTATTTGAGTCTCTATAGCTACATTGAATATTTAGCGTGTTTGACAACATGTATGTATTATACTTCTCATATGCGTTGTGTATACCATACTGTGCATAGATATTGAGTTCATTACAGCGTATGGACTGCGTGGATCAGATTATGCGTAGATATTACCGTGTATGGACTGCGTGGATCAGATTATGCGTAGATATTACCGTGTATGCACTGCGTGGATCAGGTTACCATACTATGCATAGATATTACAGTGTATGCACTGCGTGGATCAGGTTACCATACTATGCATAGACATTATAGTGTATGGGCTGCGTGGATCAGGTTACCATACTATGCGTAGACATTACAGCGTATGCATGGATCAAGTGTTGACATGTATGTTTTCCAATGTACGACTGCGTTCCAATGTTTGTGTTTCATGTACACTGTGTATCACTGTCCACAATGACTGTGTTTCAATGTATGAGACGTTTACATGTATGCGTTTCAATATATCTTCATTCCCATATGAGCGTATATATATATATTGGTCCATGCATCTTATGCTGCCAGATCTATGACAACCATGCTGCCAGATCTAGGGTATGACAGCATTCCATACCCATACACAGCGTATTATATGACCGCGTTCAGCTTTTACATTTAATGCCCAGCATCCAGCATTTACAATACTGCGAATGATTGTCCAGCGTTTTACTCCATGAAAGAACAGTGTATACGTTCATCACGTTGCTTAATTATGGCATCATCTTTTGGATCTTTTCTCCATCAAACCCAAAACAGGATGAAGAGAAATCACAAGACAGTGAGTGTGAAGAACAACTTAAAGTCTCCTTCTATTCATATTAAAAACGTATGGGTTGAATAGACATGACGTTTGGGCTTCTAGAGTCTACATAAGAGTTGGTCGGCTTAATAATAATTACATAATCAAAATAAATTCATATCTTCATAAATACTTATCGGAATCGGATGACCTTTCGATCAATCCTACACCTCTCGACGAGAGGGATTCAATAAAAATATCAGCTGCCATAAATAAACCGACCCACATGGAGTTTGGCCCTAGTTGCCAATTTAACACTCCCTCTCAACTAGGGAGAACTCCATCCGCTGATCCATATGTCTGACTGTACTATCTCTACCATTAGTGCCTTGCACTGCTCTGCCTAGCTTTGCCCAGCGTTGTTGGCTTTGCTCTGCTCTGCTCAGATCTACTAGCTCTACTCGGCTCTACTCTGCTCTACTTAGCTCTACTCAGCTCTGCTCTGCTCTGCTCTACTTAGCTCTACCCAGCTCTGCTAGCTCTGCTCTGCTCTGCTGGCTTTGCTCAGCTCTGCTGGCTTTGCTCAGCTCTGTTGGCTCTGCTCTGCTCTGCTGGCTCTGCTCTGCTGGCTTTGCTCAGCTCTGCTGCCTCTACTCTGCTATGTTGTCTCTGCTCTGCTCTGTTGGCTCTGCTGGCTCTACTCTGCTCTACTTAGCTCTGTTGAACTATGAAGAAGAAGAATTGATCGAGAATGAGTCATATCATTCTCCACTTACACGAAGTCAGTATCAGAGTGCATACCACTAGTCCCAGACCAGTCTCAACCAACCCAAAGTCAGCTTCATAGTAAGTACCACTGCTACCACTGGTCCCAGACCAGTATCACAGTCTCAAAGAGTGTACCACTGGTCTCAAACCAATCTCAACCGACCCGAAGCCAGCGTCATAGTGTGTACCACTCTCACTCGTCCCAGACCAGTACTGCACTGACACGAAGTCAGTCTCGGAGTATGTAACACTGGTCCCAGACCAGTCTCAACCGACCCGAAGTCAGTGTCATAGTAGGTACAACTCCTACCACTAGTCCCAGACCAGTATTGCAGGCTCAGATAGTGTACTACTGGTCTCAGACCAATCTTAACCGACCCGAAGTCAGCGTCATAGTGTGTACCACTCTCACTGGTCCCAGACTAGTCCTGCACTGACACGAAGTCAGTCTCGGAGTATGTACCACTGATCCCAGACCAGTGTCAGCCGACCCGAAGTCAGTGTCATAGTATGTACAACTCCTACCACTGGTCCCAGACTAGTATCATTGATCCCAGATCAATTGAGGTCATCCTAGTGTAGAGAGTATCGTAGATACAACGATGCATCCATCGGCACTACTATGATCCCTAACTTCATTTCCCTGCTCATTGATCAGATGAGAGGTACTTCCCATGCGTCCCACACTGCATGTGTAGGATGCCTCGACAAGAGAACTTAATCAATCCTGTCCTCACAGGAGAACACATCAAACCTGCTACAATCGCCATGGAGAACACATCAATCCAGGCCTCACAGGAGAACACATCAATCCTACTATAATCGCCATGGAGAACACATCAATCCGAGCCTCACAGGAGAACACATCAATCCTGCTATAATCGCCATGGAGAACACATCAATCCAGGCTTCACAGGAGAACTAATCATCCTGCTACACAAGAGAGCGAATCATCCTGTTCACAAGAGAGTGAATCATCTTGTTCCAGTGCGCACCACCAGGGGAGGGTGAGTCACCCTGTGGTCGTATGTTGTTCCAGTAAGAATCGCAAGCCCCCAGAGCTCCCAGAGCTTAATGTATGCAACATGTAGGACCCTTTTACAAGGGTCTCTCGATGACTCCAAGTCGTACGGGAAAATCACAGATTTGATCTTTCCCCGGGGCTTTGTCAAAATGTCAACGACCTGTACATCAGTCTCAATGCGATGGAGCCTCCTTGCTCATCGACTTACCATATCCCAGATAAGGCAGTATCTGATTTCTTCCTGCTGGAGCAATCGTCGAATACGGGATTTCTCAATAATCGAATCCCACCTCTGGTTGTCACAGAGAATCACAGTGGTATTCATCATGTGTACAAACAACCTACTGAAGAGCTTCAGCAACCAGACTGCCTCACAGAAGGCCATACTAGCAGCGATGTATTCTACCTTGGTGGTGCTCAGAGTCACCGACTTCTGCTTACTGCTCATCCAGGATATCAAGGCAGATTCCAAAGAGAAACAGCACTAAGAAGTGCTCTAGTGATCCTCCACACTGCATGCCCACTCATCATTCGAATAATCATGTGGTTTCATATTTCCAGCAGTGTATCTCAATCCATGAGAGATTGTGCCCTAAAAATATCTCAAAAGATTCTTGGCACCAATCTAGTGAGGCGCAACCAAATATGAGCTCACCATGCTAACTGCAACCAATGTCCGGATGGAGGTTCTCCAAGAACATCAACGCGAATGAGTTTATGAAACTCAGAGGCATTTCCCAAATCAAGTCCGACATCACTACCATATAACTTCTTGAAAGTTAAGATCCTCAAGGTAGTCACGGGCTTGCAGCGTATCTTTCCACATTCAGACTCCAACTCCCTCTGTCTCCTATAAATGGGAGGGTCTACACCTGTCAGACATAGGTGCCAGTACGAGAGGTTTATCATCCACAACCTTCGAGTAATGGTTTGGATCAATTTCACTCCTAGTGAATCTCAGCTGCATTAGACAGCAATCAATCCTCTCATACTACGCCCGAGGTGTTTTGCTTCAAGCCATAGAGGGCTTCCTATTCATGAATCTCAAACGCCACGGGTTGTTCCAAACCTGTGGACTTGCTACATGAGGGGGAAAGGTCCCCTTGTAAGATTCTCCTTTGGTACATCTCAGACATGCACCTTCATGCTCTTTTTGAATTCAGGCATCTCTGTCATCATCTGACTCACAGACCTCTGGTGATGTGTCAATGGACATGGTCCCTAGTGGACTTCCTGCAACTTGATACAACCCTAAACTCGAAAACATCTTCGAAAATTCAATTTTCAAACACATACCTTTCCATTGACAAATGCCACCTTAAAACCTTCTGACTTCCATCCCTGGGGTTCCTTGCTTCCTTGAAGAGTCGATCATGTCCTTGATGACCTGCATCTCTGCCACTCTGACACTCCTTCGCGTAAGGGCCGAACTTATAACCAAGACACCAAACTTCCCAATGAAGTGATCTTTAGGTAGGCCATCAGAAGTCCCACTATGCCATTCTGATAATATGCTCTGCTTCGACTTCACCCTTTGTGAATTATGAGGAACCCATTGATCCTTTTGTCTTGTCCTAGCTGTCTTTGGTGATTGCTCTTTCACTCTTGCTTGGGCATTGTCTTCACCTCAACGCTGATACATTGTTAAGTTTAGGTATGTTCTATGCTAGAGCAATTTATTTAAATTTTCACAGTTAGCAATCACATCAGCATAATGTAAACTGCAGATAGAACATAAATATAAATCGCAGAAGACAAGCCAAGACAAGATGACACAAGATGTGGCACAAGACAAGGACAAACCCCACAATGTGTGGGGAAACCCTTGATCAATTCTTCTTTTATGTTCTTCAAAGTTCAACAGGGAAAGAGAGAGAGAGAGAGAGAGAGTACATTTACAACAGAAGTCAACACTTTGACTTATCTAGATCTAGCATAGATCATTTTGTATAACGATGAGATCAGTTGAAGACATTCTACTTCAACTGATTCTCCAAGGTGACTTCTTCACCTATCATCGCAGTGCTGCATCTCGTCCATTTGCCGCACCTTACTGTGTAGCACCACGCTGCCCCATCACAACGTTGGACCTAGATGACTGAGTTGCTCTCATCTATGTTGCTTATCATGCTGCATCTTCCATTGTTTCGCCCATGCTTATGATTACATTCATCATGATGTTGTCCATGCTACATGTATCATTGTGCTGCCCATGCACATGATCTCATACATCACGCTGCCCATATATCTCATGATGTTGTCCATATTCATTATGGTGCCCATATATCTCATGATGCTGTCTATATTCATTATAGAGTGTATTTTATGTCATGCCATGCCATGACATTGACTGTGCTAACACAATTCCACTGAAGATGGTTATAGTCATACCATTGACTGTTGTATCATCATCGTTGCCTCTCAAAGATGACAGCATATATATCTGGCACCCTTATATTTGACTGCAGCTCCTACTGTGGCTTACCCTGCAGCTTGACTGTGGCCTCATGTCCTTATGACTGTGGCTTCCTTTACTGCATAAACATATTTCCTGAGTGTCCCTGATGCCAACGTATTTGAGTCTCTACAACTGCATTGAATATTTAGCGTGTTTGACAGTGTGTATATATAATACTTCTCATATGTGTTGTGTATACCATACTATGCATAGATATTGAGTTCATTATAGCGTATGCACTGCGTGGAGTTACCATACTATGCACAGATATTACAGTGTATGGACTGCGTGGATCAAATTATGCGTAGATATTACCGTGTATGGACTGCGTGGATCAGGTTACCATACCATGCATAGATATTACAGTGTATGGACTGTGTGGATTAAGTTACCATATTATGCGTAGACATTACAGCGTATGGACTGCATGGATCAGGTTACCATACTATGCGTAGACATTACAGCGTATGCATGGATAAAGTGTTGACATGTATGTTTTCCAATGTATGACTGTGTTCCAATGTCTGCGTTTCATGTATACTACGTATGACTATCCACAATGACTGTGTTTCAATGTATGAGACGTTTACATGTATGCGTTTCAATATATCTTCATTCCCATATGAGCGTATATATATATATATATTGGTCCACGCATCTTATGTTGCCAGATCTATGACAACCACGCTGCCAGTTCTAGGGTATGACAGCGTTCCATACCCATACACAATGTATTATATGACCGCGTTCAGCTTTTACATTTAATGCCCATCATCGAGCGTTTACATTACTGCGAATGACTATCCAGCGTTTTACTCCATGAAAGAACAGCGTATACATTCATCACGTTGCTTAAGGGCATCATCTTTTGGATCTTTTCTCCATCAAACCCAAAATAGGATGAAGAGAGATCACAAGAGAGTGAGTGTGAAGAATGACTTAAAGTCTCCTCCTATTTATATTAAAAATGTATGGGTTGAATAGACATGACGTTTGGGCTTCTAGAGCCTACATAAGAGCTGGTCGGCTTGATAATAATTACATAATCAGAATAAATTCATATCTTCATAGATACTTATCAGAATCGGATGATCTTTGGATCAATCCTACACCTCTCGACGAGAGGGATCCAATAAAAATATCAGCTGCCATAAATAAGCCGACCCACATGGAGTTTGGCCCTAGTTGCCAATTTAACATCACAGGTATGGCTTCATTAAGTGTAGTTCTTCACATCAAGGGCTTGTACCGAGGGACTAGATCACCAGTGAGACACTTGGCAACTTCTTAGGGAAAGATATCATCATCTGGAACCATGCTTTAAAGAGTATTGACACCTTAGTCAATGCCATATTGACATCAATGACAACCTAGATTAGCAACTAAACCCAAGCAGCTACATCATTACCAAAATCATCCTGAGCTTAGCGAAATGATCTACCTCAGAAGTACAAAATGATATATGGTTGTGCACCCTGGCTATACACCTTGGCTATATGCATGTTGCAGCCAATTATACATATTGTAGGCTTTGTTTATATGGACTTCACAGACATCCATACAATTGTATTGATCTATACAACCATTATGTGAATGTACAAAATGCTACATGGTTGTACGACCTGGCTATATGCATTGTGCAGCGGATTATACATATTGTATGCTTTGTTTATATGGACTTCACAGACATTCATACAATTGTATTGATCTATACAACTATTTATGTGAAATTATACCATTGACAGAGTACGAAAAAGAAAGAAAGAAAGAAAAAAACAAACAAAAACAACAACAACAACAAAAACAAACTGTACTTGAATTATGAAATAAATTTACTTTTTTAAAAGTAGAATTACTTTCGAAAATAGAAACATCTTGAGTTCACACATTTACGTTAAACTTGTGCAAAAATTTCTGCTAGAGCCATATTTCTCAACATCAACAACATTCAATGTTGATTTGTGGTTGTCATTCAAAAATAATGAATTTTGAGACAAAGCTCCTTCAATTATAAGAAGGATGGACTTGAATTTTAGTGAATAATAATGATGACATTGAAAAAGAATAAAAAGGGTAAAAGAAAAAAAATGTGAAGTGAACATTTCAGAAACCAATTTTAAAAAAGAAAAGACCTTCAATGTCAAGGGAAAGCTTGTTAGATTAAAACATATTGAAATTGTTTTAAATTATTTATAACTAAATGTATAATTCATAACCATTTATTTCACAAGCTTTTGCGGTAGTTGTGACTTGCAAAATCATGTCTATCTATCTTTTTTTACTTCTTTCTTTTTTCTAACTAGGCCAAGGTTGGCCCCAATGTTGGATGAAAAAACAATCTTCCTACCTATGGAATGTTGTCTCCAGGATTGTGAAATTTGATTGAGCCTAGACACTCCATGTGACAGTTTTTATCCCCCCCGGTGGCTCCCACCCTCAACTGCTCGCCATGAGAATTGAACCATTGACCTGATAGGGACTAAACCCATACAAGCCAACTAATCTACACCTCATGAGTCTATCTATCTTTTTTATAAATCTATCACATTTGAAGTCTCACTTAAATAATGTTTAATTTTATATAAATCTATCACATTAGAAACCAATTAAATAATGTTTAATATTTAATCTCATGTATTAATAGTAAATAACCAACCCAACTATCACATATATCAATTTTTATTAATAATACTATTGAAATCATCTGTTTTCATTACAAGGAGCGTTCTCCCGTATTCCCAGACATGCTCAGCTCCATATATTATTGTAAAGTCAGTCAAGGGGGAATTGATCCCATGAAAGATAGAGATAAGGAAATGGAAAACTACTGATATCTTCTCCAATCCTTGTTCGATTGTCAATGTTTATACCAAGGGTATCTTAAAGTCTACTGGACATCTTGAGTGAAGTAAATACACGACTTCGATCTTTTTCGATAAAATCATCACGCAGTAGATCAACAAACCCTAAAGTTACGTCTCGTTCCCTTCAAGTTTACCTACTACAGTAGCGGCGTGAATATGATCTCCACCGGACATACGCAATGCTTTAGCCAGTACCCGGAAATGCAATAAGATATGTTTGCATGACTTTGAATTTGAGAATCCTATCCAGAACCGGCTAATATACTATTAAAAATACTTTTAAAATTCATGAAAACAGAGTAATATTCATGAAGATGACGTTTAAGATTTAAAAACTTATTTAGTTCAATCAAAAGATATTTATCATAGACTTATTAAATGCATGAATCATATAAAAACTATTTCACATAATAACATGCATGAAAAACACCCTTTCAAAATTTAACAAACTGTTTAGTTTGAAGAATTTAATTTTATACTTCTAGTTCTTTTTAAATGCATGAATCTTATAAAAAAATCTACTTGATACCACGCACGAAAACAACTTTTAAAAATTTAGCAAATTGTTTGGTTTAATGGAAGATTTTATTTTCACTATAAATCTGAAAGGAGTTGCATAGATCACATTGTTTCATATTGCCACAATACATTGCACTGATATATGATTCACAATGTTTGTTTGGATTGATTGGGTCTAGGTCTAACCTATATATGCCAAATCTACATTAATATGACTAGATCCCCTTTTTACTAGGATATCAAGAATAAATATAAAACAATTCCAGCTGAGTTTTGTTGAAGTTGCAGGTTTAAGTTGTGTAGCTTGCAAAATCCAAATGTTCTAAATGTTCTACAAGTTCTTTGGGACATCAAATCCATTTTTGCATTCAAATATGCAATTAAAACAAAAAAAAAAAAAACAAAAAACTACAATCCCAACAAAAATTGTACCACTGGATTCCAGCAAAGAAGACAGACAGAAAAATTAGAATATCCTTAATCCTAAAAGTAAGATTTGGGACCTTTCTTTTGTAAAACCTCCTTACTATTAAATTATGAAAGATTGCCTCGAGAGTTTAGTTAATTGAGAAACCCTCTATGACTCTCCTAACCAACCCATCAAGGAAGATTAGGCATTTCTCAACTATTGCCTCCATGAAAATGAAAACAATTGTTAGTTATCTATCAAAGATTGCCCTCAGTTATCTCTCAAAGATTGCCCCAAGTATTTCCTATACTTAATTGAGCAATCCTCTAGGACTATCCCAACCAACCCATCAAGAGATGGACCTTCCTGCATCGATTCCTCCATTAAAGCAAAGGAAATTGATTGATTATCCATTGGAGATTCAAGAGGTTTCCCTTAACACCATCTAATGTATATATGATTTCTTCCAACCTCGCATTCCTTTCAATAACTTGAAAGTTTAAAATAATACTGTAGAAGTTAATAGCCCACTTCATTCCTTCGAGATGGATATCAAAATCTCATTGAGGTGATCTGTGTGTGGTTAGAAATGTGTCGGCACTACCATCATTGCATTTTCCCTCAATCCTCTTTTGCTTTACCTTGTTGCAGATATCCCTCTATTGGATGCTCATGCCCCTTTCCTTTGTTGTCAATTGTTGTCCCCTAAAAGCCTGCCATGTTGGTTCTTGTTCGTGCCTCTCTAGTACACTCCCAGTATTGTTTTGAATATAATATCCCCTTGTTTTCAATACAGTCTCCCCTCAGTCACCGATCTCTAGAGACCATGAATCACATAGAGAAATAAACAACAAAAAAAAAAAAAAAAAAAAAAAAAAAGGTGATAAGTTCATCTTTGGCATTGAGAAATGTAAGGAATTAAGTTGGATTGTCCTCAACAATAACCTCGCTCTGAGAAATCTAAGGAATTGAGATTGGGTGTCACTAGTGCACAACCTCTTTCTCTTAGTGTTGCCGTAATTCCTTTGGGTTATCGATGTTTCAGATATGGTAAGGGCATTGATATTGTAATCTAGTTTGTTACTATAATGGTAAAAGAAGTTTAGTCTTTGTTAACACACACAGGCACCAGAAGAATAGTCCTCCCTGAACCAACTTGGTTTTTTCCTACCTTCCCAGAACCTGTCCTACACAACTTTTGGATGTGAGGAAAGGAAGTTCCTCAGAAGGATGGCCACTATATCTCCACCTTTTTAAACATCAATTGGCAAGTCGTAGCTAAATACCCTGGTTCAAAACACACTCTGCACTGAAAGATTGTGTTTTCACAATCAAGAACCTGGGTCCATCTAAGATTTTCAGCATTCAGGATTACTCTCTGGCAACCATTTACTCAGGTTCATTTCTACACAGATTCTGGCATAAGGCAGGAACCCTTTTTTTCCCTACTGTCGACTGAAGTCTGAATGAAATAAAACTACCAATGAATTGCCAGCAGCACCCAAAACTTCAGGTTCTGACAAATGTATGGGAAGCTTCAGGAGTCTCACCCACACTAGTGTTGCTAAGATAGACATCTTTGAAGGATCCAACTCTGGTAAACCAACGCCTCAAGAAAGGACCAGGGGTACTCGAGAACCATGGAACACCTTATAAGATATGATTATGTCTTCACTTTTATAGAGATAAACCATGAAAAATGTCCTCGCATGAAAACTAACGAGGGTGTCCCTAGACCAGTTTTTTTGAATCCAAGAAACTATACCTTCAACAGAAGTCCGTGGCCTATAAAACCTAACAATAACAACATTTTCCTTGCAACCTTCTGGCAAATCCAACACACCCTTGACTAAATAGATATCTCAACGATTTGTTCTAATTATTAACCATAAAACAGGCCACATTTTTCCTGACTACACATGGAGGAGAGAAACTTTCAGAGTCTCTGAAATACCAATTCAACATTCCAACTTCAGTTGGCTTGGCAGAATTATTGCTCATCACATCACTTGAATAAGTAGATCACCGTCCACACACAGAACCACCTCCACTTGCAGACAAGCAAGAAACAGTCATTTGGAGACTTGATCACCATTGAGCCATATGACAAAGTAGGAAGATTTCATACTCCTAGACACCAAGATTGAGGACACTCATGCAAGCAGGCAGGAGATCGAGGAGAGCATGTGGAACTTCAAACTCTAGCCATCATATGTACAGTAAAATATATGCATGCTTGGCCAATAAAGAAGTCCATGCAACACAACCGTATCCTTCAAGACATTAACAGCTAAATAAATGTGTTGGAGGATGTTTTATTTTAAGCTCGTTATAGTATTCTGCAAATAACTTTATCCCAATGAACCCTTCCATAAGAATCTAAGTACTCCAAATAATTGTGCATAAAAAGCTGAATATCCCTAAGAGTGTACATTGAAGAATATGGACTACACAAATAAAAAGCAAACGAAAAAGTACAATTGATTCTTGCATTCTGGTTATATTGCTCTATACAGGAAAAATATATGTATTAATCTTTAAGCCTATTCTGAGTTTTCAGAAGTTTTCACAGGTCTTCAGTACAAAAGAATATCACTAGCAGATACTGGAACCTGTATTGATGGTGCATACATTGTGATCAACAACAGTTCTCTACAAAGCCACTTGAATATTTCTCATGGTGATCAGGTTCCTTTTCCAGTACTCAAGCCCCACCCTCTGCTTCGTGTTGTTTAAAATACACATGTGAACACATTCCAGAAAGATCAGTAGAGGTGGAGATAGTGCTTCTGCTATTTTACAAGATCAATCACCATTGTCCTGCAGAAAACTTGTCTTCTGGGTAATAAACAGCTACAACAACATTGCCTCCAAATTTCCTTCCATGCAATGATGCCCTGGCCTTAGCTGAACTTTGTGTATTGGCATACTCCACAAACACCTGGAAAAATATATTTGTAACCTTTTAAAATATGTAATTCACAATTTTTTCGCTGCATCACTATTGTTCAGCAATATGATTATTTACCTTTCCAACACCAGGAACCTCTTCTCCAGTTGATTTAGGGCGAGGTATCACTAATTTGGTAATCTCACCTAAAAGCAGAAGATCATATAATAGTTATATCCTAAAAGAAAAGTTTGACATATTATTCCAGGGAAAAAAAGAAAACGAAAATGCTTTCAAGGAGTACCCACCATGTTTGCCACATTCTTCCTTCATATCATCATAAATATCTTCAAATTCTTGATCATCTAGTAACTCATCTGGATTAACTGCCTGAAGAAGAAAAGAAAAAAGAAATCAAATATAAAACTCCAAAGCCAGAAGACTATAAATCTCTGAAGTACATAAATTTAGTGAGGAAAAATACCTGAGTAAGGCAAAGCACCTTCGTGGGAGACTCTGCAGCTCCACTTAGTAATCCCATATTGGTACCATTTGTTGCTTGCAAAGCCAGATTCTATTGAGAGCATTCCAAGCCAAATTTAGAAAAATTACACAGGTAGTGTAAGTATGATATATGAAATCAGAAAAGCTGTAATAGCTTAGAGATCTAGATGATGAAAGATTTGTTAAAACATAATTAAGCTACCTGAAACGTTAATGGTTGCTGTGCTTCTGGAAAGAGACTATATTGATCAGGCCTTGCCTGGCCACTGTTCATCCAAGTAAATTATTTTTGCAACTTTAGCAGAGGTTCAATAATTACAGAAAAAATATGTAACCATTTAACATAGAAAAACAGTGTTGTAAATATCACCGATTTATCAGGAACATCAAGATATTTTTCAGACCTTGAATACATCACAATATATTACCAGAAAATCACAAGTTCAAGGAAAAAAGGGCTGGAATTTTGAAACCCAGAAGCAGGGAATTGCGAGCAACGGAGAAATTCATGATCTTCGATTGAGATGAGAGAAAATAGAGTGTTTTTCATTGCCATTAGTGGATTTATTGTGAAGTGAGGATTGATTCCCATCTACCATGAGGAATCATTGAAATCATGAGAAATGGGCTTAGAATTTACAAGGGGGCTGCCACACCCTCGACCCCCTAGGGGCTCCCGGAAGTTAAAAGGCCCCCAGAACATCATCGTGAATCAGCAACAGTCAAATGGGGAGGATAAAATCACAATTCGTTTTGGTTATACCATGCAGACTCAGATCAATAAAAAATCAAGAAGATAATTCATCAATAAAGTTAACTAACAGACAATTCCTGTACACAAGTTATTAAGTCCATCTTGAGAGATAAATTTACATCAGCAAAGAGTCCAATTTATTATATTTTTTATGTAACTTCAAGACTCGGGAATAATGACTTGGGAAAGGATTCAGTATGGACTTGTGATATATCACTTGACATCTTATGCATCTTATATATCAGTTTTCTTTTATATTGGAATGCATTTATTTAATGTTATTGTTGCTTTAGATGTTTAAATTAATATTTCAATTATTTTCTTTTCTTTTCTTTTTTCTGATATTTTCCGATACTTCCCCCAATGTTGTCAATAAATTTCTTTCCAGACCCTTAGTGACATATTTGCAAATTGCAAGACAATGTTTGCAACATTTAAAATTACTACTAACACTATCATATAATATATTCTGATAGACAATATTAACAAGGAACAGAAGCCAGCCTAACACACGCCACAATGCTTCAGATCATTACCTGGCTGTTGCACGCCGCACTGTTAAGGTCTTGTCACCCATCTTCAATCCGTTTAGAGCAGCACATGCAATATCTGTAACACCTGGATCCTACATGCAAAAATTGTAACGGATAATATTTTCAGAGCAGGAAAAAGCAGAAAATAAAAAAATAAAAATTATTAAACTTCATAAGCTTCAATGCGAACAGACTTGATAGACGCAGAACCCATAGCCTTTGGAGTTTCCTGTATCTCGATCCTTTACCAGATCAAATCCACGAAGAGGCCTACGAAAAACAAATTTATAGTCAAACAATGAATTATAACAAATATTCTCTTACAACATTGTGATAAGCATCATCACATTCAAGCTCTAATCCTCTGCTCTATCTTTCACTCAGAAATTTCATTTGGAAACTGAATCATTCAAACATATTATGAACATTATATAAACAAAACCTTCAACAGACATCTAACAAGATGGATCATACACCATATGGAAAGACAACCAATACCACTTTAAGAATAAATGGACATGATTACCTCAATTACTCACTTAACTTTTCTTCATTAACTTGACAACAAAATCTTATATTGGACTTCCAAAAAACAGCAAGCAAGAGTCACACTGAATCCCCCAAAACTTGTCAAAAAGGTGAAAAGTTTGCTAGAACTTTCAGCCACTTTCAAATACCTATCTATGGTGATATCAGTGGCTTGTCGATTTAATTACCAATCTGGTTCAGATTAACATCACTCAATTCAAAAGTAACAGTATGCTAATATAAAAGTATGGAAAAAGAGCAGCACTTCAAATAAATCGGAATGTTTTATGTTGCGAGAAATATGGAGGGATGTTTCTGGTGGCCCCATCATTTTTCTGGCTGCCAGAACCCGCTTTGGGGCATTTAAGCCATTTCCTGGCCTATAAAAAATAGAACCTGCTTTGGGGCATTTCAGCCATTTCCTGGCCTATATAAAAGTAAAACACAGTGATTAAAAAGGAAAATCTAATTAATTAATATAAATAAATAAACAGATAAAAAGGGGGCATTTATGATTTTACGGCCCCATAAGATTTCTTGTATTAAGTTTATGGGCCATTCTTCAAAATTCATTTTGACTTTTCAACAAATCTGCAGACCAGAGGGCAACTTTGGCCAGTGGCGAGTAATTTTCAACATAAAGCAACCAGATAGAAGTGGCCATTGAAAAGGTCAGTAGTTACTGTGGACAGGTGATTTTCAAATGAAACTCCCATTATTTATATTATGTTTTGTACTGTGCCCTCACACTGCACCAATAAGAAAACATACCTCTTCACAATCAAGGAATCTGCTCATATGCAGGGAAGTTATATCACAGTTCTGGAAGGAAGTTGATCCTCAAAGAGAAGCTAAGAAACACCAAGATGAACAAAGGAGAAGGCATAGTCAGTTACTTCACCAGGATCAAACTTGTCAAGGACGGGTTAGCGACTGTTACATAGAAGATAAGTGATGAAGAGCTCATGAGAATTGCCTTAAATAGGTTCTCAAAGCAGTGGGACGTGTTTGTCGAAGTAATTAATGGATGACAATACCTACCTGACTGGGATCGTTTGTGGAGCGACTTCACTCCAGAGGAACTTAGGTTGAGTCTTGTCAATGGCAGTAGCAATAGAACCCAAAAACACGAGGACAAGAATGTTGCTCTAGCAGGAAAGGGAAAAGCCAAGAAGGACACAAGCAAAGGGCCTAACTCCTAGGTAGAGAAGAAGAAAAAGGACTTGAGTAAAATCAAGTGTTTTGGATGTGGTCAGCATGGTCACTATGTTAATCAATGTACGAATAGAAAGAAAGGTGATAAGAAGAAGCAGCAGCAAACAACAACTTCAACAGATATTGACGAGCTATCTTCAAGACTTGAAGATGAGTTCGCTCTAATAGCTTGTTTATCTAGCTCAACCACCACAGGAGTCTGGTATATAGACAGTGGGGTGTCATGTCATATGACAGGGGTTAGAGTATATTTCTCCAACTACCAAGCAGAGGAGATAGGCTTCCGGATTCAGATGGGTAATAATTCCAAGTGCACTGTAGTTGGGAGAGGGACAGTTACATTTCAAATGGAGTCAGGCAAGAGTACTCATGTTACAGATGTGCCACATGTACCAGGTTTAGGGATGAACCTGATTTCAGTTTCTGCTCTTGAGGAAAAGGGATATGATGTCTACTTTCAAGGACAGAATGTGTATTTAAAACATCAAAATCGGAAGTCAGTGATTTATAATGGGCTTAGAAACAAGAAGTTATACAGGTTGTAGTTGGATGCTCCAAAGGCACTAGCCAGTAGCAAAAGTGACATAGATATGGGAGACCTATGGCATAGGAGGATGGGACATATCCATCATGGAGCACTTAATTTGCTCAGAGAGACTGTGATAAGTGTTCCAGAATTAAGCACGGAACATGATGATGTGTGCAGAGGGTATGTGCTTGGGAAGTTTGCAAAGGCAACATTTCCAAGGAGTAACAGTAGAGCCAACAGCATACTTGACTAAATACATTTTGATGCAGTGTCATGAAAACCTCATGCAATAATTTTATTAGGTGTTTCATATATGTACCTTCAAGTTCTATTTCATAATGTTCTTTGCCTACGATCCAAGGTTGGAGCATAGTCGATGTTGAATCTAAAGGAACCAATACTGGATAGATACCCTTCGCAGCTAATCCTCTCGATAGTATGTAGTAGCATCTAAATGTGCAAATATTGTAGCAGGAGCAGGGTCGGTCAAGTCATCAACAGGTACATATACACTTGATCGATGTTATGGATCCCCTTTTTTGTGGAAGTAATTCTCTCTTGCAAGGAACCCATTTTCGTGCTTAGAGTTGGCTGATAACCCACAGCATAAGGCATTCTGCCCAATAGGGCAGATATGTCTGATCTCGCTTGGAAAAAACGGAAGATGTTAGCAATAAATAATAGTATGTCTTGCTCATTGACATCTCGGAAATATTCAGCCATGGTTAGAGCAGTTAAACAGAGTCTCATACAAGCTCCTCGTGTTTCATTCCTCTAACCATAGACCAGAGCCACTTTGATTCTGAGAGTTTTGTTCATCAACTACTCCTGATTCTTTCATTCATGTAAAGATCATTCCCTTCACGGGAATGGGTAGAAGTTTCGGGTTCGATCATTTTATTTGTTCTTCGGATAGATAACGGAGACTAGTACATCGAAAAAGCCTTCAAGTAGTTATGTGCAAAGCAGAGCATCAAGAGAGAATAAATAACTCTATATAACCCACAGCAAAATGGGGTTGCAGAGAGAAAGAACATGACAATAGTTGAAGCAACAATGGCAATGCTATATGACCAAGACATGCCTAGATATCTCTGGGCAAAGGCATGTAGTACAATAGTGTACATTCAACATAGGGTCACGCACAAGGTGTTGGGAAAGATGACACTCAAGAAGGCATTTACAAGAAAGAAGCCAAAAGGCGTACAGTTTAGATTTTTTGGCAGTATCACGTATTGTCAAGTTCCAAAAGAAAAGTGCACCAAGTTAGAATAGGCTACAGAGAAGGGATACTTTGTTGGTTACAGCGAAATGTCCAAGGCATACAAGATATACATTCCATGTGGCAGGAAGATTAACGTGAGACAGGATGTAAAGTTCCAAGAGGAGAAAGCCTTTAGGAGATCTTGCGAGTTGCCAGCAATTGATCAAAGTTACTCGGTAGAAGCTCTAAGGGATGAATAGGGATCTCAGACTCAGGGCACTAGTACAAGTACAGTGACTAGTACAGGTGCAGCGGAGAGTTCCAGTAGGTGAAGCAACAACAACAGGATGAGAAGCTTGAAGCTCCACCCACACTAGTGGGAGAAAGAATCATGAGGTGCTTCAGACGTTGAGAGATGCATAGGAATTTGTGGGAGCTCCTATATCAAGCATCAGGGATAGCAAACCACCAAAGAGATATTTAGATATAAGTCGTTGATGAGTGAGCTCGTTGATAGTGAGCCTCCTAGCTATCAAGAGGCTAAACATCACTAGGTGTGGCAAGATGCCATGGTGGAGGAGTACAACTCCATGCAGAATGATGTTTGGGAAGTGTTGCCTAGACTATTGGATAGGGTGGCAGTTGGTTCCTGTTGGATCTACAAGATCAAGCACACTACAAATGGCAATGTAGAAAAATTCAAGGCAAGTTTCATGGTCAAGGGATTCACTCGAGAGGAGGGAATAGATTGTGAGAAAAATTTCACTCTAGTGGCCAAATATACTTCTATCAAGGTTGTGATCTCACTTGTAGCGCAAATGGGATGGAAGATCCATCAGATGGATATCAAGATGGCTTTTCGGAACGGAGTGATAGAAGGTGTACATCGAATAGCCAAAAGGATTTGAGACACATGGTAGGGACACCCATGTATGTATGTGAAAGAGAGAGTTATACACACTCAAGCAAGCTCCCAGAGCATGGTATGGTCATATTGACAGTTACTTGCAGCGAATGGACTTCATGAAGAGTGAGGAAAACTCAAACCTCTTATTTGATGGTAAGAGGTAAGCCTCTTATTCTCGTGTTATATGTGGGTGATTTGTTTCTAACTAGGTCATCAAGTCTCATAGAGGGTTGCAAGTCTCATAGAGGGTTGCAAGGGGTACTTGGCAACAGAGTTCAAGATGAATGATTTGGGGCCAATGCATTATTTTCTAGGTTTAGAGATATGGTAAACAAATGGGGAGATCTTCTTTGGTCAAGGGAGATATGCTATGGAGATCTTGAAGAAATTTTGGATGTTGGACTATAGACCCATGTCTACACATATGATTACTAATTGGAAGAAAATTGATGTGTCTAAGCAGGAAGCAATGGACCCCACCTTGTATAGACAACTTATTGGCTCTCTCATGTATCTGGTCAACACAAAACCAAGCAGTTGCTTTGTGGTCAGCATTCTTAGTCAATTCATGGTGGAACCAAAGAGAGTCCATTGGACAGTGTCGAAGCATGTGCTGCAGTATCTACAAGGTACAGTCGAGTATGAGTTGACATATACTCGAAGTGATGGTATCGGGTTGATGGGATATACAGATGCAAATTGGGCAGGTAGTACAATGGATCGAAAAATCCCCTCAAGGTGTTGCTTCAGCATTGGATTAGGAGTTGTCCCCATAGTTTTTAAAACCGAAACTGGTGACCGGACCGGTCCACCTAATGAACCGGTTTACCGATCGGAACCGGTCTAACCGGGACTGGTTTGGTCTAAACGAACCGGTTTTAAAACAATACATTAAATAATTAATTTTTAATGAAACAAAACTATTTTTATGATGTAAAACCATGATTCCAAGCCAATAGAGACAAAATATGCAAAGTTTGCTCATTTATATACTATGTAAAGGTGAATATATCAAAATGGCACCGAGTGCAATACATATCATCGACAAAATAGCAAAATACATAAGAAATGAGGCTCTAAATGGCCTATAAAGTCTAAAAACAATGTTGTAAGCTATGAGGCCATTGACCTGCTACAAGCCTACAACATACACATGATCAATCATCAAGTTCATAACCACTACTAGACACAGGATCATCATCAGGAGCTACATAGACATCATCTGGTTCAGAGTCTGAGGATGCCTCAGCTTGATCTGCAACCTCAGTATCAATGCCACCAATGACAATAGAAGTGGACCTCATGGAAGCACGAGTTTGTCGACCTGCATCACTAGTGCCTTCCATTGGTTCTTTGCCTTTCCTTGACGCCGCTATTAATCCTGGTTCTGATGCCACCACATAATCTGCTTCAACCGCTGTTAAAGCCATGTCGATATCAAAATCAGCCTCAAACACAAATTCTTCAGTCTCCTCCACCCATTATGATGTTGGATCAATATCATCCGACACAATGGGATCTAGATCAGGAGTTTTGCTCATCATTTGGAGCTCTGATTGCATTTATTGTTTACCCCCAAACTATGAAATCCTGAAAACCATTAAGTCTGTTGAATTTTGAGTGAAATCTAAAATTCGAGTTTCTCCATATGAAATCCAATGAGGTCGAAACCACTCTCAAACATCCTGAGTCATTTCATGGTAATGTTAAAAATTTAAGTAAAAGGATGAAAATAAAAATTAAAGGAAATGTCACTTTTACTTTAAGAATTTAACATTACCATTAATTGCCAACATTGTTAGGGTTGAAACACCCTTAGTTTCCCCCCAAAACCCCTAAACCACAATCAGGAATACGCTTTTTGCAAGTTTCGGTGGGCATGCCTAAAACCGACCGGTTTAGGACGGAACTGGCCGTTTTGATACAAACCGGCTGGTTCCATCCTAAACTGGCCGGTTTTACACAGGTTAGGGCAAAAAATGGGTGAAAGGGCCTTTCCAACTGGGCTTCCTAGCCGGTTTAGACCGACGGCCTTGCTAACCGACCGGTTAGACCAGTAACCAGTTTTTTAAAACGGTTTTGAAAACTATGGTTGTCCCTTGGTACAATAGGGAGCAGAAATCAGTTGTTTTAGGTTCTACAGAAGCAAAATACATGGTAGCAAGCATAGGTACATGTGAGGACATATTGCTTCGGAAGATGATAGTGGCATTATTTGGTCATAGCATGGAAATGACCAGTATCTACTATGATAATCAGAGTTGCATCCAGCTATCTGAGAATCCAATGTTTCGCGATAGATCAAAGCACATCGACATCAGATACCATTTCATCAAAGATTGTGTATAGCGTGGATCATTTGGACTACAATATGTTCCCACAAATCAATAGGTTGAAAATACTCTAACGAAGCCCTTGGTTAAAGCAAAGTTCGTTTTCTTCAAGGATAAGGGGTGTAGTGGAGAAAACCTTCCTCACTAAGTAGTCTTAGTTTTTGTAGCACGGACAGAGGTTCTAGTCTTGAGAGGTGTCATTGAGACTAGAGACAAAGGAGTTAATTATCTCCAATCCCATGTAATTTTTCACAAGGTTCACCTAGGAAAAATATCTTAATTAAGTCAATTAGTGATTTTTTAAATATCTTGTAAGTCTAACTTGGGAAAATTGAATAATTAATTGATATTAATTGGGATAAGGTCGATTTTCCTCTAGAAACTTGTAGAAAGTTCTAAGACAATCTTAGCCATCGATTAGATCAAGTGAACTTCTAATCATGGCCATTCATTCGTGAATGAGAGATTATAAAGGAGATCGATGGGCAACTTTGGAGACCATCATACAGGTATTCGAGAGGGTGATTTTCATAATACACCAAAAGGTTTCAGCAGCAATGATTGAGGAAAGATTTGCCAAAGATTCTTACTATCGGTGTTCTCTGCAGGAGACTGAATTTTTCCCAGTGAGGCTGTGAGTTTCAAGAGGAGGCCGAATTGCTCAGTATATTCGTTGGGGGAGGCCGAGATTATTTTCCAGAAGTCCGTGCAAGTCTTCAGATCGAGTTTTCGAGTGCAAGTTCACCTGAAGCCAGTGCGAATTTGTTGGAGGCAATTTGAGTCTTCCAAAAAGCAGATAAAGTTGGTCAGAAGACAATGTGAATTGCCAAAAAGAGTCAGTACGAATTACCAGAGGGCAGTGTGTGTTGCTGGAGGCAATGTGAATTGCAGAAAAGGGAAGCAATGGGGTTTTCCAGATTAGCAAAAGTAAAGAAATAGTTTGCCAGAGCTTTGTTAGTGAGAGGCAAGCAGTTGTAATTTCTCAATAGCAGTTTTTGCTGAAGATTTGAAAACTGGTTTTCCCCACATTGGGGCTTTTCCAAGGACGTTTTGTCCAAAAATACTTGTATAAATTGTGTGATTGGTTTCTTGCATATTTTCCTGCATTTCAGTTAATGATTGGTGTTGTTTATGTTTTTATTTATCGCTTCCAATAAATCAATTACTTCGTCATAAATAAGTGACAGAAAATAATTAACTAGTTAATAGCACCTTCTGAATAACCAGAAAATTTCACAACACTGAATGTATCTTTTGGTCCCATTGGCCTACTTTTGTTGTCATTTGTTGGACATTAGTAAAAATATCTTCTCTATCTTATCTATGTAAAAAAAATTACAAATTTGTAGCCCACCCAATTTCAAGGTTTTAGCATAATGGTTAATGCCCACAGCCCCAAAGTGTTAGATGATAAAAAAACTGATAATGCTAATTAACTTGAAACATACAGGATTACTCTACTTCATTTAGTGTTCAGCTGATGAAGAAGAAATATGTAATAACACAAGCTCGCACAGAATTTACACAATGGTTTTGGTCAACTAGACCCTGGAAAAATCCCACAATGGGGAAAACCAGTCTTCAAGGAGGATTTTTATTTGCTTCTCAGGAAAACAATTACACAGCCAAAAGAACAACAGTATACTTATCTCCCATTTCTCTGCCAATGTTCAGCTTTTTAACATAGAAATTTGTGCCCCGCAGTTAACCTCTGACAATTACAATGAATGCACTGACAGCTCACTGATATGCCTCGAATTTCATGCTCTTTCTCTGACAAAAATTCATTGAACTTCATGACAGAGATCTGTCCCTTATTTCTGGAAATTTGGGCCTGCAAATGACTGCCCTCTTCCTTGATTTTCAGGCCAGTAAATGTGAACACAGACCCTCGGAATTTGGGCCTGTAGCAAACAGGTCTCTTCCTCAAATTTCATGGCAGGAACAGCAGCTCTATTTCTCAAGCTTCTCATTGATCTTCTCCAGAAAACTCGTGCTTAGTCAGACCACATGCCAAAGCGGCTCCCTAGAATTTTGGGCCAATAGTCTTGGAGTGCGTACTTCTCTCACAGGCTTAAACTCAGCCTGAGTATGTTCTCTTTGCTATAGGTTAGTCTCATTCCCTTAGCAAACCTGCTATCACAGGTTCCTCCTCTTCTCCTTGCTCCCTCTCTTCTCCAAATGCTTTTGTGAAGAATGAATGATCTTCTCTAGCCTTTTCTCCCTTATTGTCTCTTGAGTCTCATTAGATCGGAGAACCCTAACCCTATTGATCAAGGGCTGAGATTATATCTCAGCCCATGAGAGCAATGGTGGAGATCATTCCCTCATTTGACCCCCTTTTAATGTGGTCCCCCTCATTAATGACTCCTAGTCACTTTAATATTAGAAAATACTTTAGTATTTTTTCTCATAAAATCACTTTAAGACATAAAGTGACATTAATATAAAGTACCTAGTACATGTACCACATAAAGTGGCTATTATACCATGATTTTAAAATTTTAATATAATTCATAAAGTCACATGCCAAAAAGATGTATTAAAGTGTTTCCTAGGCAAAAAGGTTAATGCACTAGGAAACACTTGGTACCCTTAATATTTTTAACAATCTACAATAGTTGGACTGAATTGACCAGTGACCCCTTATAATAGTTGTGACCCCTCTAATGAGTGTCATGCTTCCCAAACCACTACACTTCAAGGAGGATTTGAGATACTGAATATTTGACTAACCTCTTAAAAGAGGCTACTGAGCAGATTGGCAATGAGAATGTAATGCAAATCAAAACTGATAGTGTGCTGATAATATTTTGACTAGGGAGATGATAGATGATGAATAAGAGTAATTTGCATACTGTGAGCTCCTTTTGTTGTCCATGCAGGAACATATGGCTGAAGGATTTGAAATTTGAATGGACTGGAATAGATTAATGACACCTGTGGGAATGTCAAAAAATTTAAAAATTGAACAATTCATTCAAATCATTCCATATCCCAAGTCATTTACAGGAGATATGATGCCTTGCAAATTCACCGTTTTGTGAATACCAAATATGCATCCTCATTTATCATGTTTGAGTAATTCTTGAAGTGAAGCAATATCTTAGGGAAATGGTGGTGTCTACAGATGGGAGTGATAGGACCCAAGGCCTCTACGTTATCAGCTACAGCTGAGATTAGTGATCTTCATACTGGGCATGTTGTTGATTTGTGTACCTTGGGAGATACTCCAAGCCCTAGGGTTCAGGGCTAAGTTGCACGAAACGGGGAAACGGGTACGAGTTTCCGAAATGGGCACGGGTACAAAACGTGACCCCCTCCCCCCCAAATTTTGGAAACGAATAAACGCAATATATATATATATATATATATATATATATATATATATATATATATATATTAGGACATTTAAGAAATATGTGCAATCATAAAGCATATATGATACATTCTAATTTATTACATTATGATTAAATTGTCAATTGTGAATGGATAAACTATAAGTCTCTAAATTTACATCACATTTACTCATGAATGATCACATATTGAAATAGCAATATACAAAATCAGCCACGAGAAATTTCTAATTTCTTGTCTCGTGCTTGATTGGGAGTCTCCTCTTACATAGTCGAATGACCTTAGTGCTCTTGATTAACAAAATCCAATGGAAACATTGCAATCCCCCCAACCATGAAATCCTGAAAAACAGATAAGTCTGCTGGATTTTGAGTGAGACCTAAAACTCTACTTTCTCCATATGAAATCCAATGAGGGCGAAACCACTCTCAAACATCCCGAGTCATTTCATGGTAATGTTAAAAATTTAAGTAAAATGATTGCATATCAACACTAGAGCCATAGGCTTGAACAATAGGCTGCCCCACTCAAAAAATCCTCTTTTTTATAACTTGAGAGGCATCTAGAAGCATCCAGAAGATATTTTAGTCGCCCAATAAAAAATTAGAAGCGAAAAAATAAAATAAAAAATCAAGAAAAAGACAAGTTAGAATAGGAAACTCCACTGTATGGCCTGGAAACGCATTTCCGGCCATACTGGCCATGTTTCCTACTCGAAAAATGGGCCAGTACAGCCAGAAACGAGTTTCCAGGCCGTACGGTACGAGTTTCCTTGTATCCGTTTCGTTTCCGGCCGGAAACGGACCCTTCTCCAATGTTTCCTACAACTTAGGTTCAAGGTTTGGAGGCCAAAGCGCCACAAGGATCACTTGCAGGCTTGGAACCCAAGCATTGAGGTATTACCATATTGCACCCATCGGGATTTGGGTCAAAACCATGATGAATTTGAGCTTGAGAAAATTTGGAGTGATAGAGCTTGGCAAGTTGATTCCAACGCTCTAAAGATCACTAAAATCAGAGTTCTAGAGACAAAGTGATGAATTTTTGAAGTTATATGGTGGGATTGCAATGTGAATATCAAGGTCGGCCTAAGGAGTTTTTTAGGCACTTGACAGGTTGGCAGCCCCTAAATTATAACATTGGAGGAGCCGTTGTATTGGATATAAATACAAGGTGATGACAAAGCATTTGAGCATCCATCTAGTGCAACGTTATCTCTAGAAAAGGATTCGGTGGAGAGGGAGATCTCTTTCCCTAGCCGCAGCACAAGGGAGGCAGGACCAGCATGGAGACAGAGGTCTGTTTCAGGGTTAAAACAGGGGCCTGAGTTGCTGTTATGGAGGCCAAGGGTACTAGCTGTTAGCCCGAGCCCTTGAGGGCTAAAATGCTGCTAATTTGATCTTTGTTTGGGCGCTGTTTTGGGGACCGTTTGCAACAGGACTGCTGTGTGCTAGGCCGCAGGCCATAGCACCACAGCTGGGCTTGTGCAGGGTATGTTAAGGGGCTTGCATATGCCCAATATAACAGCACAGCAAAGGAGGAGTCCTTCAAGGGTGTGCCGCAGTAAATTAGTGAGCTGTTTGGGGACCGTCAAAGGAGTTCAGGGCTGCAGCAAGTGCCCTAACCAGAACAACAACAAACAGCAGTGTGCAAACAGAATTAGAGCAGTGTTTTGGAGGAGCATTGGGTCAAAGAAGTTGACCAGAATTGGATCAGAATTATTGCAGCCTGTTGGTTCTGTGTGGAGGACTTTCCATGGTGGTGAAATGTTCATCCTAGGAGCAGAACTGACAGTGTAGTATTGGGCATCTTTGGACTGTTGGAGGGCAGCATGTGGATGTCCAAAGTAGCCCTAGACTAGCAGTCTTAAAGTGACAAAGAGGAGCTGAAGATTGGGTGAAGTTTGGTGCCAAAGTGCAGCACCTTGATGGACAAAGGTGACTGATAGCCTGGCAATTTGGAGCTCGGGAATTGGCCAACCTAGAGAGCAGATTGATGAGCCCATGTACATGCAGCAGAAGTGACATGCAGCAGTGTTAGGTGGCAACCCTCCTGGCGTCTCAATGTGTTGTCCTTTGAAGGACTAAAGGGCAGCTAGTGAGCAGTATGGAAGCAAAGGACCAGCAGGACAAGATACAACATAGAAGCTGCAGCAATGTTTGTCATTGTATCTTGTATACCACAGGCTGTTGTATTATTCAGATTTGGTTTCATATGACAAAGATTGGTGATTGTACAATTTTGTTAAACATTGTGTATATTTGTGCATATATGATTTACTGCTTTATATTTCCTCTGTGCAAATTAGTTTATGGTTGAGATTCTTGGTTTGATAGCGTCGGTGATTTTAAGACTCTAACCTAGACCCAAGGTCGTGGAAATTCAACACATGCAACACCACTATTCTGAAAATGGGGATCATTTATATTTTTTATAGTGAACAACCATGTTGGAGAGATGCCTTCAGTTGCCTCAATCAGATGAAGGACAGACTACAAGAGATTTTGAGAAGTGGAGCACAATCCTAGACTCTGCCTCGTATACTGTGAGGTCAACTGGCAAAGTGAGGTGGAAGATGCTCCTCATGCCTATCTATGTCATGCCATTTTTGCTTAACCCCAAATGGTTTCCTAAGAAACTATGAACAGGTGTGGAAATTGTCTAGGCTCTTGACTATACTAGAAGACTTTCTTCTCATACAGAGCATAGTTTTAAAATTTGGCCGATTCGAAACGGAAACGGCCGAGTTGATCCGTTTCATTGCCCAGAAATATGACTCGGTGGAGGAAACGGTTCGGGAGGCCGAGTTAGCCATGACTCGGCCAACTCTGCCGTTTCCACATCTACTCGGCCGAGTCATTAAATCCGGCCAGTCACCCAAAAAAATGGATTTTTCTAATTTTTTTTAACTTTTTAACATTTAGCTGATTGTTGGGGACTCCAAGGTGTTTTCTAAATTGGTTAAGTGCTATTTGGGGTCCATTCCCCTCTCCTAATATTGATATGCTATTCAAAATTCATGGTAATGTTAAATTTTTAAAGTAAAAGTCCTTTTACTTAAATTTTTAACATTACCATGAAATGACTGAGGATGTTTGGGAGTGGTTCCAGCCTCATTGGATTTCATATGGAGAAAGTAGAATTTTAGATTTCATTCAAAATCCAACAGACTTATCAGTTTTTCAAGATTTCACGATTGGAGGATTGCAATGTTTCCATTGAATTTTGTCATGTATTAGGGTATGGAACTCGTATTTAATCAAGAGCACCAATCCCTCTATGTACCTTGATGTTAGTGACATTGGTTGTCGAACTCCTCCGGGATTCGCTCCCAAACCAGGAGCTTCTGAAAATGTCGCTCCCACTCCTGTTTTTGCTCGCTCCCCACTTTCGCTCCCGCTCCCAAGTAACACTGAGCCAGATGATGTTGGCAACTCTAGCAGTTGCCAGTAGTACCGATCACAGACTTTTGTTGTCCATTTATAGCCTCCCTGGTTATGTGTTTTTGTTTTGATCTCTATATCAACGTCGTGTATGTATTGGACAGTGCACTGGGTGCCATTTTGATATAATGGATATATTCATGAGCCTACTTTGATCATATGTTGTCTTCTATCTATATAATGTTGTGTTTGGAAACATGAATGAAAATCTTTGAAATTATGTGTTTTTATAAAAATTAAATATTTAATGTATTTTTTACAACGACCGAGTCATTGAAATCGAGTCGGGCGAGTCGATACCGAGTCGGAGTCGGAGTCGGAGTCGACCCCCGGCTAAGTCGGAGTCGAGTCAGAGTTTTAAAACATTGATATAGAGGACAACAATCAAACTCAAGCAAATGCGTCATGAACATTAACTCAGAGAATCACTTCACCCATGACAATGCTCCCATTAATCGTGTTAATCTTGAATAGTAGACATCTGGGAGCTTATGGGGCAAAACAACTATGTTAAAACAGTTATACACCCATGCCCTCTCTCATGTTTGTTCAAAATTCCAAATTCACACTTGTCAATTCAAAACTATTGAATTTCCATTATTGTTATTAATTAGAACATAGAAATGCCACCAAGGGTGTAGCTCACTTGGCAAAGCATGTTATAGTGTTATGTAAAATATTATGAGGTCCTTGGTTCAATCTCCTCTATTTACCCATGTCCATGTTAGCGGCAGCGTTGTGTACCTAGTGCTTATAGCAGTAAAGGACGGGATTGACCCCATACCAAGCGAATATGAGATTGCCCCAATTGATCACACATGTTGTCTAGTTGTTGGTGGTTGTTTCATTATATTATTTTTTCCACTTTACAGGAGTGCAGTTCACCAGATAGTGAATACCACTAGAGTGAATACGCTTAACAGGTTAGACAACAAAAAGGAAGAAAATCTGGTAAATATTCATTCAAATTTGTGACATTCAAATATGTCTTTTTAAGTTTTATCTCTAACATAATAGGAATATGAATCGGGTACCTAGAGAATGTGGAATTACAAGGGCTTCATCTATGGTGGAAATGATGAGTTGCTGCTTGAGGTAATTGAGGATGATGTAGATGAACTCTCGACTGGATGATGATCTTCACCATGGGCATAGGAGGGGCGGAGCAACAAAATTGGTGAAGGTTGTACAAAGCTAAAATTCAACATAGCAAATGATTTGGAAAATGATGAGCTTTATCAAGAGATATGCTAGCTTCTAATGCTTTTTACAATGACTATATTTGAGCTTTTGTAGCATTTTCATCATGTATGACTAATTTTGCAATTTGCACAACAACCATCATTATAATATTGATTTTTCCTCTTGATGAATTGAATGGTGCTTTCTTTTGTACGAGTTTATCTTTATAATAAAATGCAAACTTGTGGCACTAGATATATTGGATTTCTAAATTGTAAGTATAGCTTATGAGACACTTAGGCACTCACATACACCAACCCATTGGAAGGTGCCTCGTGCAGTCAACCCATGTGTCATGTTCATGCATGACCCACTCAATGATGATATAATACCTCTCAACTATTGCTCTAATATGATGGATCACCTCCCTGGAGTCTCTCTCACCCTAAGCCTGGACATGGGACATCATTGGAACATCTAGTACTTCAGCAGTTCCATAGTCCCCTTTGATCATTAGTGCTTGGTTTGACTCATTTTGACATCTTGGGGCACCCATTTTAGGCATTCCCTAACTTCATCGTCTAGTTGAAGCCAGAAAACCCCAAATCTACGTTCTTGGTCACTTAAGATGCCATAAATTGGGCCCATAGTCGCCCAAAACCATTTGGAAATTGCTATTTGTGGAGTCAACTTAGGTCAAACCCTTAAATCTTCTTGATCTTCTAGTGCTGACCATACCATGCAATCCTTTATGGCACCAAAACTATCAATCCACAAGTCACATAAAGAGTCACGTGTACTACTATTATAATCAAATACATGGCACAGTCAAAAAGTGAGGTATGATACTTCCATATGACTGAGTGACAATAATAATATATTATGAATCAATGTTCTCTTATGCCTTGAGATCATTCTTTTACCTATTTGTTCCTCTTTGTAAAGACTATCAAAACCTTGTCTCTCTTTATATTTGAAAACCCTAATTTCAAGTACACACCCAAGTTAGCTATTGATCTCCTTCCACCTCTCTAAAGACCATAAGACTACATGCATTGGTCACCTCCAACACCTCTACAGGGAATCCTTTGGCCAAATTCATTCCAATAATGCAAGTTTAATTAATTCATTCATCCTTGGCATCTCGATTGGCATAATTCCACTCATACCTTGGAAGCTTAAAGCATAGGACCTCAAGGGAGGTTCCAACATAACAAGGGCAAGGGAGGTATCATCCCCTCTAAGGCATTGTTTAATTCTTCTACATACTTTAATGATTTATCTTCACAAGAGAAGATATAATGTTTATTGGTTATATTGCACGTATATCTCATATTAGAGATCAAGGGAAGTCGTCCCTTGCAAGAATTTTGTGTTTAGTTTGCAAGTCCTTTTGAGACATGGATCTCTTGGAGGATTGTTACAACTCTCCATTTCAACCCAAGGACCTCCATCATTTGTAGAAACAAATTTCAGGAAAATTCTCTTTCTTCTCTCTTTGTTTCCAACATTAGGGTTTCTAGCTCAGTATAGAATTACCAAGTAATTAACTGTAATAGTTTGTCTAATTTCATTTGCTTATTTGTTGGTAATACTTAACGAAACCTAATCAAATTATTCTAATCATTTACATCTCTAGTTTATCATTAACAACATCTTAAGGTCCAAAATAATCTAGTGGATTTCCCGTTTATTTTCATTCCATTTCCCTTTACCCTAGGGTTTCTCAGTTTGGCCCTAAAATTGAGTGGCCACTCCACTCTCCCATTTCTCCCTTTTAATAAGTAGTGTGTGCATGCTTGGGTGATCTTACATCCCTACCCTTATAATGTATGTGGGAGTATGAATCTATCCATTCACTACATTTTGGCAACTCAACTAGGGAGTTCCTGTCAATCCTTCCCTTTTTCAAGCAAAGCCTCCCTCCTTCCATTTTGTTTCTCTCCTTTCCCTGGCCCTTGGGACTATGGAATCCTCTTCTTCTCCACTTTCCAACTTCTTTTTCCTTGGCTACATGCACCTTGGGTCAAGAAATTGTATCCTTAATGATGGCCCTTTATGCAAATCATATCAAGGAGATGAGAGGTGGAGTTAATTGATTGACCTTTGTACACTTGCCATCACTAAATGCACGCTCTTCGCATCCGCTCGAGCTAGTTTAGAGTGGTTTCCCAAAGGCTTCAAATAGACAAATCACCAAATCAATTGATCAAACAAGATTCATTCTAGGGGGTCTTCATTGGTATAGTTCCACTCATACCCTGGAAGTTTCAACCCTAAAAACTCAAGACCGGTTCCATCATAGCAAAGGAATTTCTTCCCCACCTCACCCCACTAACACTCGCCCCCCCCTCTCCCTTCCCCCCAATGATCCCAATTCCCCTTCCTAAACTCCTCACTCCAACGTTGATAGGAAACCATCAACCTATTTTAGAAACCCACAACCCCAAACATGTTATCCTTTGTTTTCAATTGCTTTCTTCACTTTGGAAATGCAAATCTAACTACATTTTAGAAATCTAGAACTCCATATTCAAAGGGTCATAAAGATCGATAGGTTGGAAATGCCATTGAACATAGGAAACTAAACCCATGACTTCAAAAAATTGAGACACGTTATAAATAAATGGAAAACACATCTTTGCGATACAAAGATATGGAATCATGTAAAAACCGCATTGGAGAGAAATTAACTTATCATGACACCCACAACAAGAAAGACAATACATGCAATTAGGAAAAATGGACATTTTTGTGATGTTGCCTTTTCGCTTTCTCCACATACTCTAAAGAAGAGGTGTGCTCAAGAAAACAAGTATTCTTGATTTACTACTCTTTTGGGTTGCCTTTTTCAGTTATGTTATGCTTCTGAGACAAGATCCATGCTTCACATTCCTATAAAATATGCCTAATCATAAGATCTATAAGCCTGAGGTTGATGCAACCAAAAGAAAAACTTAAAAACCAAATAATAAAGCTTCAACTATGCCACCCCTTTATGAGGCCAATGCCCTAAGTCCCATGGTTAACAATGCATATCTAAAGACAAAGGAACAAATCAAATAGAGAAAAAGGCAAGAAAAGTGGTATTAGGAAATAAAACCTAGACACTGTAAGTCAATGCAGAGGAGTACCCTCATCTTTAAAGGCACTCATGTTGGCGAATATCTTTAACAAACCTTATGTGGCTATGAAAGTCAACTCATTAAGTTATTGATCTTAGTCATATCATCTATCAATACACATACCATTTACTTAGTGTCCTAGGAACTACTTCTTGACTTAAGAGTCGTCACATGTAACAGAGGTTGATATTGCCCCTATCATGGTTAAACTTGAAAAATTTTATAAATTGTCTGAGTTGATATGAAGTGAGAGGATTACACCTTAATGTTTCTCCACCTAATGGTACTTGCATTTTGACATGATTCATCATTTATGTTACATTGGGATTTGTGTACTCACCCCATCAGTTGTGTACATGCATTGATACCTATGTAGTTGCATCGAGATCCATGATTCCCTTAGAATCAATCTGCCCTACCTTGGGAGTTGTATCTATCTACATTGGGCATGATGATAAATCATAAGACCATGCACACTCCTTGGATACCACACATGCCACATCATCACTCATTCTAAGAGGCCAACTTGCTCTTTTGGACCATTTAAACAAGGTTGTTCAATTTAAGAACCACATGTGCCTAATTTCCACTCATTTGGCATCTTTTGAGGAGAACATTAGATGATTTAGAGGAATCCAAGTGACCCACCCTAGGAGGCATCTAAGTCACACATGTGAGCATATTAAGCATTTCTTAGGGAATTTGAGGGGAAAAACCTCTTATTCTTGTTAGATCCACATGTGTGAGGGACTCATGGAACATTAAGGACACGTTGCATTATTATGATGGGTTCAACCCTCCTTGATGGACGAATCTATTGTATTTTGATCATGTCTATTCCACTTTTGAGAAGTGGCATCCACTTTGTAAAGGCATCTATCCTCAATGTTGTACATGAGGCATTAGTCCACCATATTTATTTTTGTTGATTAGACCCTTTGCAGGATATTAGTTTTTTTAGGATAGATCTAGGAGTTTGTTAATATGTGATGCTATTTTATTGTATAGGTTGTTGAGCTCCTCTCTTCAAAATAAGAGCCTCCTCCTCATTTGTAAATGGGGTGGAAATTATTAGAATAAAGTTCATGAAATGTGGCAAATGATTCTTGAAGCACACTAAAGTTATATTGTAGGTTTAGGCTTGTCAAAAGCTACTTGGGCACTAAAGAGGAGTGTTAGATTTTGGTAGCATTGAACAAGTGTTCTAGTCTTGATTTGTGTCTAAGAGACTAGAGAACATGAGATATCCAAAACCCAGAAGAGGTTTCACAAGATAAGCTTGCAAAATGCCTTAATTATATTAATTGACCAATAATTAAAAAATGCCTAAAACTAACTTAGTAAAATTGATTAATTAATGGGAATTAATTAAGGATGATCGAGAATGCTCTTGAGACTCACACGGATAGAGTCTACGATGATCTTAGCCATTGATGAAGATTTAATCATGGTCATTGAAGCTCCAACAACAAATTAGAGCAAGTTGATGGGATGGAGATAGACACAATTGAAAGAGAGCTTGACAAATTGAGCTACCCAGTGCATAGAGATTCAACCAGGGAAGAGTTTGAGCCAGAGGGAGAGCATTGAAGAGAGGGAACAACAGAGAATTTCTTAGGAGTTTTCCAGTGTCAGAGAGGCGGAAAAGGGAGGTCGAAATCTTCTGCAGAGAAAGTCGTCCAAGCAATGTGAGTTAGCTAGTCCAACTAAGTGAGTTGTTGGGAAGGGTTTGTTTCAATTGTTAGAGGCTAGAAAGATTATCCGAAAGCAGAGCGAAATTTTCTTGAGACAAGAGGAGGCTAGACAGCCCAGTTGGAGGTAGTTTCAGGGGCCATGCACAAGACAACAGTGCGAGCAACCAGGAGCCAGTGCCAGCAAGCCAGAGGGAAGTCGAGTTATTCTGCAGAGGGAGAAATTTGCTCCTAATTATTTTTGCCAAATATTTGTTGGAGGATTGCCAGTTGGAAATTCAGGTATTGTACTCTCCATGTTTGTTACATAATAAAATAAACCCTCATCTACTGCACTGGTTCTCCCTTCGTGTTTTTCTAGGGACTATTAGTCCAAAAATTATTGTGTTGATCTTCTATGTGTGCGCATCGATTTCTCAGTTCTTGGTTTATTTATTTCCGCAACATTTGTTTTATTGTGAAGACTTTCAGTGTGAATTATTCGTAATTTGTCATAAAAATAATTACAGAAAACAAATAAATTGTTAAATTAGGAGAATAATTTCCAGTTACTGCAGTTCAAGGAATTTTCACATGGTATCAGAGCATTGAAGATCAAATCAGAGGCTCAGAAGCGTGAGCAGAGGGAGATCTAAGCACAGTTTCTCTAGATCTATAAATGCCAGCTAGGCATTGCAAATTGCTAGGCAGAAATCGGTTTACAAATGCAGAGTGCAGGAAAAGTTCAATTTGTCCAGACCAGAATTCCACTAGGCAGTGGATTTGCCAAATAGAGGTTTTCAGAGAGCAAATTAGTTGATTCATTGAGTAGATATGGGCAAATAAATTGTTAAATTAGGAGAATAATTTCCAGTTACTGCAGTTCAAGGAATTTTCACATGGTATCAGAGCATTGAAGATCAAATCAGAGGCTCAGAAGCATGAGAAGCAGAATTGTGTAATTTCAGAGGGAGATCTGAGCACAGTTTCTCTAGATCTGTAAATGCCAGCTAGGCACTGCAAATTGATGCGCAGAAATCTGTTTACAAATGCAGAGTGCAGGAAAAGTTCAATTTGTCCAGACCAGAATTCCACTAGGCAGTGGATTTGCCAAATAGAGGTTTTCAATGAGCAAATCAGTTGATTCATTGAGTAGATATGGGCGCAAAAGTTTTGCAGTGAGGGTTTCAGTTGCAGATCTATGCAAGGAACAAGAAGACAAAAGCACACGAAATTATACCCAAGGTGTCTTCAATAGATTTCAATAGATTTCTCATATTTCTCCAGTATGGCCACAGAAAGATTCAACATTCAAGAGCTACGGATTTGTCTTCTGACTCGCAGATGAATTCGCTCAAATATCTTGCCTCTCTAGCTCAACTTCATAGTGGAGTGTCAACTCATATGACAGGAGTTAAAGAATACTTCTCTAGCTACAAGGAGGAGCAAATGGACTTCATGTTTCAAATGGGAAACAAGAGTAAATTTACTCCAGTTGAAGTAGGTACCATTGAGATTGAGAGGGAATCAGGGGCAACTACTAATGTTACAGATGTGCTACATGTGACCGACTTGGGTATGAACCTTATTTCAGTATCCTCTCTACAAGATAAGGGATATGATGTCCACTTTCTAAGGAAAAAGGTATTCATTAAACACCAAAACTGTAAAAAGGTAAGGCAAATTGGAGTTTGTAGCAACAGATTGTCCAACTTGCAACTTGACTCTCCAAAGGCACTAATTAACAACAGGAGCAGTGATAACAGTAGCAGTTGGAGATACCTGAATGAGTTATGGCACAAGAGAATGGGGCATTTACCACATGGAGCACTTAAGATGCTCAAGGAGACAGTGGCAGGTGTTCCAGAATTGAGCATGGAACATGATTATGTGTGCAAGGGGTGCATACTGGGGAAGTATGCTAAGGCAGCGTTTCCAAGAAGTGACAGTAGATCACAGGGTATCTTATACTTATAAACTCAAATATTTGCGGCACTATGTCCACTATATCTCTCAAGAGGGAACGAGAATTTCATTACCTTCATTGATGATTATTCCATAAAAACCTGCATTTATTTCTTGAAGACAAAGGATGAGGTCTTCAATCGTTTTAAGGAGTTCAAGGCTTTAGTAGAGAATGCGACAAGGAAAAAGATCAAGGTGCTTTGCTCAGATAACGGAGGAGAGTACACAAACAGTGACTTCACAAGATTTTGTGCAAAGGAAGGCATCAAGAGAGAATGGACAGTCCCATACAATCCACAAAATAATGGAGTAGCGAAGCGGAAAAACAAGTCTATAGTTGCGGTTGCACTGGCTATGCTATATGACTAGGACATGCCCAAGTTCCTATGGGCGAAGGAATGTAACACAACAGTGTATATACAGAACAGGGTTCCTCATAGGGATTTGGAGAAGATAAAACCAGAAGAAGTCTTCTTAGACAAGAAGTAAGGAGTTAGACACTGCAAGATTCTTTGGGAATGGAACTTACTGCGATATGCCAGATGAGAAACGGGCTAAGTTGGATCAAACTGTAGAGAAGGGATTCTTTGTTGAGTGTAGCAAGACCTCAAAGGCATACAGGATCTATATTCCTAGCAGTAGGAGGATTATCATGAGAAGGGATTCTTTGTCGTGTATAGCAAGACCTCAAAGGCATACAAGATCTATATTCCTAGTAGTAGGAAGATTATCGTGAGAAGGGATGTGAAGTTCATGGACAACAAAGCCTTCAAGAAATCTCGCGAGATACCAGCAAGTGATCAGAGTGAGCCAGTAGAAGCTCCAATGGTCCAGCAGCAAGGGCAGCGACAGGGGCAGTCGTAGGGACAGCAGCAAGAGTAGCCACAGGGGCAGTCGTAGGGAAAACAACAAGGACAATCACAAGGATCTAGTACAATTACCCGTACTAGCACGACCTAAGGTGTAGGAGATCTTGTGGGTTTGCAGCAGACGGAGCAGTAGAGGCAGGATGAGGAGCAGGTTGATCCTCCCACCATTAGTGATCAAACCAGCATGGAAATTCGTCAAACATTGACGGATGCAGAGGAGTTCACAGGAGCTCCTAGGACAAATGGGAGAGAATGCAGACAGCCAAACAAGTACCAAGCATTGGTGCACAGGTTGTGAACCTTCCGGCTATTAGGAAGCCACACAGCATCAGGTGTGGGTAGATGCCATGGTAGAGGAGTATAGCTCTATCATGACAAACGATGTTTGGGAGGTAGTGTAGACACTTGTGGATAGGTCAATTGTGGGCTCTCGCTAGACCTATAAAATCAAGTATGTAGCAAATTCCAGCGTGGAGAAGTACAAGGCTAGGTTCGTGGCAAAGGGGTGTGCGCAGAAGGAAGGCATAGAATATGAGGAGACCTTCGCCCAAGTTGCCAAATATTCTTCCATCTGATCAATGATATCTCTAGCAGCACAAATGGGATGGAAAATTCACCAAATAGATGTCAAGGCTGATTTTTTCAATGGGGTGATAGACAACGAGGTATACATCGAACAGCTAGAGGGCTTCAAGACACATGAGCGAGACACACATGTATGCAGGATTCAAAGAGCCTATACGGGCTCAAACTGACTCCTAGAGCATGGTATGGTCAAATTGACAGCTACTTGAAGAAGATGGGATTTATCAAGAGTGACCTAGATCCCATCCTTTACTAGCTAATGATAGAGGGTGAGCCAATCATCCAAGTGTTGTATGTGGATGACCTCTTTCTAATTGGGTCATCAGGGCTCATAGAGGTCTGCAAGAGGAACCTAGCAGCAGAGTTTGACATGAAGGATTTGGGACTAATGCATTACTTCCTAGGCCTGGAAGTATGGCAAAGAGACGGGGAGATCTTCCTTGGTCAAGAGAGATACACTACAAAGATTCAGAAGAGGTTTAGGATGGACTGTAGGCCTATGACCACGCCTATGATTACAACTGGAGGAGGATAGATGTATTAGAGGACAAGGATGTTGACCCAACTTTGCATAGACTACTTATCGGTTCCCTCATGTATTTGGTCAAGACCAAGCCAGATATTTGCTTCGCAGCCAACACTCTCAATCAGTTTATGGTGGGACCTAAGAGAGTGCATTGGACAACAGCAAGAGACATTTTGAGGTATTTGCACGGGATGATCAAGTATGGGTCGAGGTATACTCGAGGTAATGGGGTCAAGTTATGTGGTTTCACACGTGCAAATTGGGCAAGCAGTTTAGTGGATCGGAAAAGCACATCATGGTATTGCTTCAGCGTTGGATCAGGCAATGTATCCTGGTGCAACAGGAAGCAGAAGTTTGTGGCACTGAGCTTTGCAGAAGCAGAGTACATGTCAACTAGCATGGCCACATGCGAAGCTATATGCCTTCGGAAGTTGTTAGTAAGTTTGTTCAGCCAGAAGATGGAGGCGACCAGTATCTACTATGATAATCAGAGTTGCATCAGGCTCTCTAAAAATCCAGTGTTCCATGATAGGTTGAAACATATAGACATATGATACCAATTTATTAGGGATTATGTGCAGTGTGGAGCAGTCCAGCTACTACATGTTCGCACAAAGCAGCAGGTTGCAGGTATACTCACGAAAGCTCTAGGGAGAGCTAAGTTTGTTTATTTCAAAGAACAAATAGGTATAGTGGAAAAACCTTTCCAGTTGCAGGGATAGTAAATCAGTTTTCAATGGTAGTAGTTGCAGCAATAGCAGCATGAGATCAGACGCAGCACAAGCAATGTTGTCAACAGTGCAAAGAGGCACAGTGCAGTGTCAGCAGTAAGCAAATGCAAAGTGGTTTAGCTATAGGGTTAGTAGATGAATCAAAGTATGTACAGTAGCATGGTGGGCAATCACAGTATGTTGCAAATGTCAGACACTAGCAGTGTGGTCTAGCTACAGAGGGGAGATGTTTATGGGAGAACGCCTTCCTTGCTAAGAGGGAGTGTTAGATTTTGGTAGGCATCAGACAAGTGTTTTAGTCTCTATTTGTGTCTTAGAGACTAAAGAACACAAGATCTCCAAAACACAAAAAAGATTTCACGAGATAATCTTGCAAAACGCCTTAATTAAATTAATGGATCAATAATTAAAAAATGCCTAATTCTAACTTAGGAAAATTGATTAAATAATGGGAATTAATTAAGGATGATCGAGAATGCTCTAGAGACTCTCACGGATCGAGTCTCAGATGATCTTAGTCGTTCATGAAGATTTAATCATTGTCGTTGAGGCTCCAACGAGAGATTATAAGAGCAAGTCGATGAGATGGAGATAAATACAATTGACAGAGAATTCGGCAAATCGAGCTACCTAGTGCGCAGAGATTCAGCAAGGGAAGAGTTTGAGCTAGAGGGAGAGCATCAGAGAGAGGGAGCAACAGAGAGAGTTTTGGAGGAGCTTCCCAATAGTTTTCCAGCACCGAAGAGGCTGGAAAAGGGAGGTCCAAATCTTTTGTAGAGAAATTCATCCAAGCCAGGGTTGCAAGGGAGTGCCCCTCCCCCCGAATCCACTCACAATTCACGCTCCACTCAGGAGCGAGTAGGGAACAACCTCATGAGTGTGCTCCCAAAATCACTCCCAAAGGGAACGAATTTCGGGAGCGCACCCCCTTTAAAAAAATTTGTTCCCTGTTTTTAGGGAGCGATTAGGAGAGCAGTCAGGAGCGAGAGGGAAGGGGGGGGGGTAAAGGTTAAAAAGGCCCTCTCCCTTTCCATTATTTACCCATTTGTTCGAAGGGGAGCAGTCAGGAGCAAGAGGGAAGGGGAGGGGAGAAAAGGTTAAAAAGGCCCTCTCCCTTTCCATTATTTACCCATTTGTTCAAAGGGGAGCGATCAAGGAGTGATCTCCCTTTCCATTATTTACCCATTTTTTCGAAGGGGGGCGATCAAGGAGCGATCGCTCCTTGACCGCTTCCCTTCAAACAAATGGTTAAACAATGGAAAGGGAGAGGGCCCTTTTAACCTTTTCCCCCCGATCACTCCTTGACCGCTCCCCTTCGAACAAATGGGTAAACAATGGAAAGGGAGAGGGCCTTTTTAACCTTTCCCCCCCTCGCCTTCCCTCCCTTTCCTCTTCGTTTGTCGATCGTCGCCTCCCTCTCCGGCAATGAACAAAGAGGGAGAGGAAGGGGGGGGAGGGAGTTAAAAAGGCCCTCTCCCCTCCCATTATTTACCCATTTGTCAAGTGGGAGAGAGCAAGAGAGAGAGAGGAGCTTGGAGAGAGCAAGAGAGAGGAGCTTGCAAGGGAGATTAGATCTTGGGATTGAAAGCCAAATAGGTAGGATCTACACCTTAATCTAGCATTTTTGTTTTTTATATGTTCATTACTAAATTAAACAAAAAAAAAAAAAAAAAAATACTCTATTTCCCATTCCCATTCCTCCATTTTTTTGCAGACTCAAAACTTCAAACATCATGGCTATATGGCTTGGAATTTTCTTGTTGATTCCTTTTTTGGTTATTAAGGTGTTGGAGAGTTGAAGAAGGAGGGTTGATCATGATGAAGAAGTGGGTTATAATGGATTTGATGAAAACCCTGGAGAGGAGTACCTTGGTGAGGAGGAAGAGAGTAGACATGATAAGGCCCCAAAAACTAAACAAGACCAAACCTAGTTGTGGAAATATGTTACTAGGTCTAAAGCAGGGAAAGGGGGTGGAACCACTAAATTTACATGCAACAATTGCAACAACATTTACACAAATTCATACACTCGTGCCAGAAGGCACCTATGTGGGCAAAGTAGTGTAGTGTGATTCTTTGTTACTTGATAACAATTTGTGGAGTCTTTTTATTGTTTCTATTCAGCTTAACCTTCTTCTTATTATTATTAATGCATGTGTGTGTACTTCATCAAACTGCTACAAAAACATAAGAATAAGAACACAAGATGTTGGCTCTCTGCCAGGGCCAAAACGTCTCTTCTCTTGAGAGGAAAACCCTTTAGTAAGTTTCTCTTATTGAAGCTTCTTATTGATCAATGCCAAACCCTAGACCCCTGACAAGAGGATCCTCCAAGCACAAGTCAAGTCTTCCCTCCTTTATGCACCTTATACTCTGGCACTTCTTCCGGCACTTCGTCCTCCTTTCAGCACTTCGTCCTCCTACTTCATGGTGATAGGCTCTCTTATACTAGTTCTAGAAGAGATGTTTCTTCTTGATCCTAAGTGCACCTATTCACATAGGCTGACGCTCTTCTTATCTTCACCAATCGAGCTTCTTCTTCATGTAGGATTGCAAACTTGTAGTGGTAGCACTGCAGCCCTATATTTTTGCACGTGTGGGAGGATTCATGGTGAGTTTGGTTCCTTTCTCCTTCGTATGTGAGAGTCCCTTTTTCACTTCAATGAGAGGCCTTCTAGGTCTAATTTACAAGCCCAAACAATGAGTATGGTATTGTTATATTGTTGTTGATATGTATACAGAAAACCCTCCTTTTCTCGCACGTGTGACTGCGTTTACCCTAGAAAACAATCCCTCAAGCCTCGTTGTTCTTCCTCCTTACTTCGTTGCCCTCGTAGACCTTCCTTCGTTCCTCTTCTCCTTCTTTCCCTTGCAGATTTCAGAACTGAATGAATGCGTTATGTAGAGTGGACAGCCTCTATATATAGAGGTCTTTCCCTCCATTTAGGCCTTTGCAGGCCGACTTGAGCACTGCTAGGAGGTTGATTTGTTGAGCAAACTTCGGATAGTTTCCATGGTGATGTAGCATGCTTGAAAGAGCTTCTTGATAATGTCATTGCATAGGAGTAGACTTGACTTTGCTTGGAGGTTTTCCCTTTGACTTTAATATATATTTAGACATGGTGTAACATGTCCTTAAGGCTTTCAACATTTCCTTTTGACTATTTGACTCACCTATAGCACTTTGACGTGCTAGACCTACTTCAATGAGCAAGAAACTCATTGACATATATTATAAAAAATAATATTTATTTTCATGAATAAGTACAGATATCAAAAGTACATTTATGAAGACCGAACCTAGTTACATTTCCTTCAACAGAAGGCAAACCATTGATAAGTGTTCTTGCTATGTCTGTTAGTGGTGCAATCTTTCTTTCAACATACGATTACTCAGAGAAGTTCAAGACTGCCATTAACATTGCATAACCATTACTTGAAACAATTGAATGTATTGGGCCATACAATGTCATCCAATTCATCACTAATGATGCTGCTAATTATAAGGCAGCGGGAGCAATTATCGAGGATAAATACCCCAACATATTTTGGTCTGGGTGTTTGGTTCACACAATGAACCTTTCGATGCACGATATTATTAAGAACAAAAACCAACAATACAAATGGATTGGTGATTTGTACAAGAAAGGCAAACAAATTATAAAATTTATTACAAATCATAGCAATACCCATGGGCTTTTCTGCAGTCACTCAAGATTGGAGTTGTTGAAAATTGCGAAGACTAGATTTGCTAGCTATTACCTCACCTTCAGGTGCCTTTTGAAAGTAAGAGAGTTATTGGCTAGTATGGTATCAAGTCAACACTGGCAAGTTTTAAAGGACAAGGCTAGAAATGCAGTTGACAAGCAAGGTTTTGAACAGGTGTAGGAGACCGCTCTTGATGGTTTGTTTTAGGCATGTGTGAGGGAAGTATTGCATTCACCAAGCCCATTTATAGCATGATTTGTTTTGCAGATACAGATAAACCAGTGATTGGGGAGGTGTATGAGCAGATGGATACCATGTTGGAGCAAATAAAAGATATTGTTCACTACAATGATTCACAATTGTGTGTACACAGTGGAATAAACTTAATGTTCCACTACATGCCTTGGCATATATCCTTGTGCCAAAATACTACTCTCCATCTTGGTTGGGCAAGCCTGCACCTAGGGGTGGGGTTAGGGCCAAACCCCATACAAATTCAGAGTTACAGGAGGGATTTATGCAAGCATTAAACAAGCTAGTCCCTGATAGGGAGGAGTGTACTAATCTACGTCTTGAATTAGGCAGATACTTCAATTGCACTGGTTTGTTTGGTTCTTTGCATGCAATGGAAGATAGAGACAGATTTGATGCTCTCACATGGTGGGAAGCATATGGCTGCATGGGACTTTTGCCAAAATTGGCATAAAAAGTTCTCTCACGAGTTGTAAATACTTCTTCTACAGAGAGGTGTTGAAGCACCTACAGCTTCATACATAATGTGAGAAAAAACAGACTCAATGAAAACCGAGAAGAAAGCTTGGTTTATGTGCACTACAACTTGAGGTTGTTGAGTCATTATTGTGATCGAACTTAGAGGATCCAATATATAAAATTTGGGACAACCACCCAAATGACGATAATGTCACTATACATCTTGAAGAATTGGAAGCAGGACTTTTGAGAGATGATGATGAAGCAACAACAACCATGCCACCCCCACCATCCAGTAGCAGTGCCAGTGCTCGAATTCCTTTGTTGTCGCCGCCTCCATCTACATCCTCACGTGGAGGGCATGTGCCTTCTAGTTCCAGTTGTGAGACAATGCAAGAGGAGACTCCTAGAAGACCACCAGTACATGACCTACTCAGAAATTAGACATTGCTTGTGGTAAGAGGCCCAAGAATTAGCAATAGATAATAGATTTACTTGTCTTTTCTAGTTTCTAGTAGTTTTCAAAATTGTTGACTCTTTCATATTTATTATGATATTTTTTGTAAACAATACATGACAATTTAAGTTTGAAGTTTGAAGTTGGCAATCATAACTCATTGGTAATGAATTATGAATATGATGCTTCGAGAAAGTTGAAAGTTGCTTCATTTCATTTCATTTCATGTTAGATATTCTTTGTTGTAATGGTTACAATTAGCTTACAAGTACAACTTTGGTGATCAATGATGATAAATGTTACATATTGAATTTTGAAAGCTTGAAACTTTAAGATTGATGAACCATGAGACTCAATATGTTGTACGTTACTACCTTTTGGATGTGGTTGATGAAGATTTTAACTTCTAGATGATTGATGTTATATGGTTCAATCTATGTTTTTATGTTTAATATATCTAATTCATCATTCTACATGCTTTTGTTGACATATATGCATCAAAATATATAAATATACATATGTATTATACTATGTTGCATGGGTTCCCGAACCCGAGGGTGGGGTTCTCGAACTCGTCCCGGGTTCTCGAACCCAAGCACCGGATTCTTGTATGGGTGCTTCTGAGAAGAACCCATAAGAACCGGGTTCTTCTATGAAGAACCGGGTTCTCTGTTAAAAAAATTTGGGTTCTTTTGTCTTGACAAGTACGAAGAACCCTGATGATGGGTACTTGGAACCCCAAAATCGGGTTCTTTGGAGTTCATTTTAGTTTTTATTTTTAAATTTTTAATTAATTTAATGGGCTTCCCCTAATATTCCAAGTAGCTAGTTCTGCATCTTTCGAGAGAAATTTGAGTACTTATGCCTTTATCCATTCAGTAAAGACAAATAGGTTGGTCTTAAAGAAGCCAGAGAACTTAGTGTACATTCATAGCACACTTTGTCCCATATCTCAAAAAGATCTTCGTTACAAGGAGGGTCCTTTCAAGAGATGGGGCCAATACACAAATGATGCTATGTGTGTAGGCGAGGAGATACAACCAGATGGCCTTATTGAGCTACCTCCCATTGCTATGGATGAGAAAGAGCCTCAAGATGAGAGTGATTCCTACTTGGAGAGCATGCTAATTGAAGATCTGAATGATGTTGATGACATGGCTTGAAGAAGCCATTGTTCACTATTAGCTATTTTTATTTTAGTATTTTAAAATTTCCTAGTTTTTGTTTGGAGATGCCTTAAGGAAAATTTTGAATGTAGAATGACAATGGACATATATCATGATTCTTATTAATATGTAAACTCCAATTTGCACTTGATATA